>CM065594.1:59427938-59647938 GCA_033119425.1 Bufotes viridis
GGGGGCAGATAGAGGGCACCTACCGGATATAAGAACCTCCTTGGGGGGTAGATAGAGAGCACCTATCGGATATAAATACCTCCTCGGGGGGTAGATAGAGGGCACCTACCGGATATAAATACCTCCTCGGGGGGTAGATAGAGGGCACCTATCGGATATAAATACCTCCTCAGGGGATAGATAGAGGGCAACTACCGGATATAAGAACCTCCTCGGGGGGTAGATAGAGGGCACCTACCGGATATAAATACCTCCTCAGGGGGCAGATAAAGGGCACCTACCGGATATAAGAACCTCCTCGGGGGGGTAGATAGAGGGCACCTACCGGATATAAGAACCTCCTCGGGGGTAGATAGAGGGCACCTACCGGATATAAATACCTCCTCGGGGGTAGATAGAGGGCACCTACCGGATATAAATACCTCCTCGGGGGCAGATAGAGGGCACCTACCGGATATAAATCCCTCCTCGGGGGGTAGATAGAGGGCACCTACCGGATATAAAAACCTCCTCGGGGGTAGATAGAGGGCACCTACCGGATATAAATACCTCCTTGGGGGTAGATAGAGGGCACCTACCGGATATAAATACCTCCTCGGGGGCAGATAGAGGGCACCTACCGGATATAAGAACCTCCTCGGGGGTAGATAGAGGGCACCTACCGGATATAAATACCTCCTCGGGGGTAGATAGAGGGCACCTACCGGATATAAATACCTCCTCGGGGGGCAGATAGAGGGTACCTACCGGATATAAATACCTCCTCGGGGGGTAGATAGAGCGCACCTACCGGATATAAATACCTCCTCGGGGGGTAGATAAAGGGCACCTACCGGATATAAATACCTCCTCAGGGGGTAGATAGAGGGCACCTACCGGATATAAATACCTCCTCGGGGGGCAGATAGAGGGTACCTACCGGATATAAATACCTCCTCAGGGGGTAGATAGAGGGCACCTACCGGATATAAATACCTCCTCGGGGGTAGATAGAGCGCACCTACCGGATATAAATACCTCCTCGGGGGGTAGATAGAGGGCACCTACCGGATATAAGAACCTCCTCGAGGGGCAGATAGAGGGCACCTACCAGATATAAATACCTCCTCAGGGGGGTAGATAGAGGGCACCTACCGGATATAAATACCTCCTTGGGGGGCAGATAGAGGGCACCTACCGGATATAAATACCTCCTCGGGGTAGATAGAGGGCACCTACCGGATATAAATACCTCCTCGGGGGGGTAGATAGAGGGCACCTACCGGATATAAATACCTCCTTGGGGGGCAGATGGAGGGCACCTACCGGATATAAATACCTCCTTGGGGGGCAGATGGAGGGCACCTACCGGATATAAGAACCTCCTCGGGGGGTAGATAGAGGGCACCTACCGGATATAAATACCTCCTCGGGGGGTAGATAGAGGGCACCTACCGGATATAAGAACCTCCTCGGGGGGTAGATAGAGGGCACCTACCGGATATAAGAACCTCCTCGGGGGGCAGATAGAGGGCACCTACCGGATATAAATACATCCTCGTGGGGCAGATAGAGGGCACCTACCTGATATAAGAACCACCTCAGGGGGTAGATAGAGGGCACCTACCGGATATAAATACCTCCTCGGGGGGTAGATAGAGGGCACCTACCGGATATAAGAACCTCCTCGGGGGGCAGATAGAGGGCACCTACCGGATATAAGAACCTCCTCGGGGGGTAGATAGAAGGCACCTACCGGATATAAATACATCCTCGGGGGGCAGATAGAGGGCACCTACCGGATATAAATACCTCCTCGGGGGGTAGATAGAAGGCACCTACCGGATATAAATACATCCTCGGGGGGCAGATAGAGGGCACCTACCGGATATAAATACCTCCTCGGGGGGTAGATAGAGGGCACCTACCGGATATAAATACCTCCTCGGGGGGTAGATAGAGGGCACTTACCGGATATAAATACCTCCTCAGAGGTGTGGATAAAGGGCACCTACCGGATATAAATACCTCCTCGGGGGGTAGATAGAGCGCACCTACCGGATATAAATACCTCCTCAGGGGGGCAGATAGAGCGCACCTACCGGATATAAATACCTCCTCAGGGGGTAGATAGAGGGCACCTACCGGATATAAATACCTCCTCAGGGGGTAGATAGAGGGCACCTACCGGATATAAGAACCTCCGCGGGGGGGTAGATAAAGGGCACCTACCGGATATAAATACCTCCTCGGGGGGGTAGATAAAGGGCACCTACCGGATATAAATACCTCCTCGGGGGGGGGGGGGGTAGATAAAGGGCACCTACCGGATATAAATACCTCCTCAGGGGGCAGATAGAGGGCACCTACCGGATATAAGAACCTCCTTGGGGGGGGGCAGATAGAGGGCACCTACCGGATATAAGAACCTCCTCGGGGGTAGATAGAGGGCACCTACCGAATATAAGAACCTCCTCGGGGGGTAGATAGAGGGCACCTACCGGATATAAATACCTGCTCGGGGGTAGATAGAGGGCACCTACCGGATATAAGAACCTCCTTGGGGGGCGGATAGAGGGCACCTACCGGATATAAGAACCTCCTCGGGGGGTAGATAGAGGGCACCTACCGTATATAAATACCTCCTCGGGGGGGTAGATAAAGGGCACCTACCGGATATAAATACCTCCTCGGGGGGCAGATAGAGGGCACCTACCGGATATAAATACCTCCTCGGGGGGTAGATAGAGCGCACCTACCGGATATAAGAACCTCCTCGGGGGGGCAGATAGAGGGCACCTACCGGATATAAATACCTCCTCGGGGGGTAGATAGAACGCACCTACCGGATATAAGAACCTCCTCGAGGGGCAGATAGAGGGCACCTACCGGATATAAACATCTCCTCGGGGGGTAGATAGAGGGCACCTACCGGATATAAATACCTCCTCGGGGGCAGATAGAGGGCACCTACCGGATATAAGAACCTCCTCGGGGGGCAGATAGAGGGCACCTACCGGATATAAGAACCTCCTCGGGGGGGTAGATAGAGGGCACCTACCGGATATAAGAACCTCCTCGGGGTAGATAGAGGGCACCTACCGGATATAAGAACCTCCTCGGGGGGAGATAGAGGGCACCTACCGGATATAAATACCTCCTCGGGGGGTAGATAAAGGGCACCTACCGGATATAAGAACCTCCTCGGGGGCAGATAGAGGGCACCTACCGGATATAAATACCTCCTCGGGGTAGATAGAGGGCACCTACCAGATATAAATACCTCCTCGGGGGGTAGATAGAGGGCACCTACCGGATATAAGAACCTCCTCGGGGGTAGATAGAGGGCACCTACCGGATATAAGAACCTCCTCGGGGGTAGATAGAGGGCACCTACCGGATATAAGAACCTCCTCGGGGGTAGATAGAGGACACCTACCGGATATAAGAACCTCCTCGGGGGTAGATAGAGGGCACCTACCGGATATAAGAACCTCCTCGGGGGGGTAGATAGAGGGCACCTACCGGATATAAGAACCTCCTCGGGGGGTAGATAGAGCACACCTACCGGATATAAATACCTCCTCGGGGGCAGATAGAGGGCACCTACCGGATATAAATACCTCCTCGGGGGCAGATAGAGGCACCTACCGGATATAAGAACCTCCTCGGGGGTAGATAGAGGGCACCTACCGGATATAAGAACCTCCTCGGGGGTAGATAGAGGGCACCTACCGGATATAAGAACCTCCTCGGGGGGTAGATAGAGCACACCTACCGGATATAAATACCTCCTCGGGGGCAGATAGAGGGCACCTACCGGATATAAATACCTCCTCGGGGGGTAGATAGAGGGCACCTACCAGATATAAATACCTCCTCGGGGGGTAGATAGAGGGCACCTACCAGATATAAATACCTCCTCGGGGGGTAGATAGAGAGCACCTACCGGATATAAATACCTCCTCGGGGTAGATAGAGGGCACCTACCAGATATAAATACCTCCTCGGGGGGTAGATAGAGGGCACCTACCGGATATAAATACCTCCTCGGGGGGCAGATAGAGGGCACCTACCTGATATAAGAACCTCCTCGGGGGGTAGATAGAACGCACCTACCGGATATAAGAACCTCCTCGGGGGGCAGATAGAGGGCACCTACCGGATATAAGAACCTCCTCAGGGGGGAAGATAGAGAGCACCTACCGGATATAAATACCTCCTCGGGGGTAGATAGAGGGCACCTACCAGATATAAATACCTCCTCGGGGGGTAGATAGAGGGCACCTACCGGATATAAATACCTCCTCGGGGGGCAGATAGAGGGCACCTACCTGATATAAGAACCTCCTCGGGGGGTAGATAGAGGGCACCTACCGGATATAAGAACCTCCTCAGGGGGGCAGATAGAACGCACCTACCGGATATAAGAACCTCCTCAGGGGGGCAGATAGAGGGCACCTACCTGATATAAATACCTCCTCGGGGGGTAGATAGAGGGCACCTACCGGATATAAATACCTCCTCGGGGGCAGATAGAGGGCACATACCTGATATAAGAACCTCCTCGGGGGGTAGATAGAGGGCACCTACCGGATATAAATACCTCCTCGGGGGGCAGATAGAGGGCACCTACCGGATATAAATACCTCCTCGGGGGGCAGATAGAGGGCACCTACCGGATATAAATACCTCCTCAGGGGGCAGATAGAGGGCACCTACCTGATATAAGAACCTCTTCGGGGGGTA
Organism: Bufotes viridis; assembly: GCA_033119425.1. Classification (NCBI taxonomy): domain Eukaryota; kingdom Metazoa; phylum Chordata; class Amphibia; order Anura; family Bufonidae; genus Bufotes; species Bufotes viridis. The sequence goes on from CM065594.1 coordinate 59,432,667, forward strand.
GATAGAGGGCACCTACCGGATATAAGAACCTCCTCAGGGGGGCAGATAGAGGGTACCTACCGGATATAAATACCTCCTCGGGGGGCAGATAGAGGGCACCTACCTGATATAAGAACCTCCTCGGGGGGTAGATAGAGGGCACCTACCGGATATAAATACCTCCTCGGGGTAGATAGAGGGCACCTACCGGATATAAATACCTCCTCGGGGGGGCAGATAGAGGGTACCTACCGGATATAAATACCTCCTCGGGGGGTAGATAGAGGGCACCTACCGGATATAAATACCTCCTCGGGGTAGATAGAGGGCACCTACCGGATATAAATACCTCCTCGGGGGGGCAGATAGAGGGTACCTACCGGATATAAATACCTCCTCGGGGGGTAGATAGAGGGTACCTACCGGATATAAATACCTCCTCGGGGGGTAGATAAAGGGCACCTACCGGATATAAATACCTCCTCGGGGGGTAGATAGAGGGCACCTACCGGATATAAATACCTCCTCGGGGGTAGATAGAGGGCACCTACCGGATATAAATACCTCCTCGGGGGCAGATAGAGGGCACCTACCGGATATAAATACCTCCTCGGGGGGTAGATAGAGGGCACCTACCGGATATAAATACCTCCTCGGGGGGTAGATAGAGGGCACCTACCGGATATAAGAACCTCCTCGGGGGTAGATAGAGGGCACCTACCGGATATAAGAACCTCCTCGGGGGGTAGATAAAGGGCACCTACCGGATATAAGAACCTCCTCGGGGGTAGATAGAGGGCACCTACCGGATATAAGAACCTCCTCGGGGGACAGATAGAGGGCAACTACCGGATATAAGAACCTCCTCGGGGGGTAGATAGAGGGCACCTACCGGATATAAATACCTCCTCGGGGGGCAGATAGAGGGCACCTACCGGATATAAGAACCTCCTCGGGGGGTAGATAGAGGGCACCTACCGGATATAAATACCTCCTCGCGGGGGTAGATAGAGGGCACCTACCGGATATAAATACCTCCTCGGGGGGGGGGGGGCAGGCAGTGTGTTATAGAGCAGGAGGAGCTGAGCAGATTATATATAAAGAGAACCTGTCACCATGTAATCTGCAGGCAGCGTGTTATAGAGCAGGAGGAGCTGAGCAGATTATATATAAAGAGAACCTGTCACCATGTAATCTGCAGGCAGAGTGTTATAGAGCAGGAGGAGCTGAGCAGATTATATATACAGAGAACCTGTCACCATGTAATCTGCAGGCAGCGTGTTATAGAGCAGGAGGAGCTGAGCAGATTATATATACAGAGAACCTGTCACCATGTAATCTGCAGGCAGTGTGTTATAGAGCAGGAGGAGCTGAGCAGATTATATATAAAGAGAACCTGTCACCATGTAATCTGCAGGCAGCGTGTTATAGAGCAGGAGGAGCTGAGCAGATTATATATACAGAGAACCTGTCACCATGTAATCTGCAGGCAGTGTGTTATAGAGCAGGAGGAGCTGAGCAGATTATATATAAGAGAACCTGTCACCATGTAATCTGCAGGCAGTGTGTTATAGAGCAGGAGGAGCTGAGCAGATTATATATAAAGAGAACCTGTCACCATGTAATCTGCAGGCAGTGTGTTATAGAGCAGGAGGAGCTGAGCAGATTATATATACAGAGAACCTGTCACCATGTAATCTGCAGGCAGTGTGTTATAGAGCAGGAGGAGCTGAGCAGATTATATATACACAGAACCTGTCACCATGTAATCTGCAGGCAGCGTGTTATAGAGCAGGAGGAGCTGAGCAGATTATATATAAAGAGAACCAGTCACCATGTAATCTGCAGGCAGCGTGTTATAGAGCAGGAGGAGCTGAGCAGATTATATATAAGAGAACCTGTCACCATGTAATCTGCAGGCAGCGTGTTATAGAGCAGGAGGAGCTGAGCAGATTATATATACAGAGAACCTGTCACCATGTAATCTGCAGGCAGCGTGTTATAGAGCAGGAGGAGCTGAGCAGATTATATATAAAGAGAACCTGTCACCATGTAATCTGCAGGCAGTGTGTTATAGAGCAGGAGGAGCTGAGCAGATAATATATAAAGAGAACCTGTCACCATGTAATCTGCAGGCAGTGTGTTATAGAGCAGGAGGAGCTGAGCAGATTATATATACAGAGAACCTGTCACCATGTAATCTGCAGGCAGCGTGTTATAGAGCAGGAGGAGCTGAGCAGATTATATATAAAGAGAACCTGTCACCATGTAATCTGCAGGCAGTGTGTTATAGAGCAGGAGGAGCTGAGCAGATTATATATAAAGAGAACCTGTCACCATGTAATCTGCAGGCAGCGTGTTATAGAGCAGGAAGAGCTGAGCAGATTATATATACAGAGAACCTGTCACCATGTAATCTGCAGGCAGTGTGTTATAGAGCAGGTGGAGCTGAGCAGATTATATATAAAGAGAACCTGTCACCATGTAATCTGCAGGCAGCGTGTTATAGAGCAGGAGGAGCTGAGCAGATTATATATATACACAGAACCTGTCACCATGGAATCTGCAGGCAGTGTGGTATAGAGCAGGAGGAGCTGAGCAGATTATATATACAGTGAACTTGTCACCATGTAATCTGCAGGCAGAGTGTTATAGAGCAGGAGGAGCTGAGCAGATTATATATACAGAGAACCTGTCACCATGTAATCTGCAGGCAGTGTGTTATAGAGCAGGAGGAGCTGAGCAGATTATATATAAAGAGAACCTGTCACCATGTAATCTGCAGGCAGTGTGTTATAGAGCAGGAGGAGCTGAGCAGATTATATATACACAGAACCTGTCACCATGTAATCTGCAGGCAGCGTGTTATAGAGCAGGAGGAGCTGAGCAGATTATATATAAAGAGAACCTGTCACCGTGTAATCTGCAGGCAGAGTGTTATAGAGCAGGAGGAGCTGAGCAGATTATATATAAAGAGAACCTGTCACCATGTAATCTGCAGGCAGTGTGTTATAGAGCAGGAGGAGTTGAGCAGATTATATATACAGAGAACTTGTCACCATGTAATCTGCAGGCAGTGTGTTATAGAGCAGGAGGAGCTGAGCAGATTATATATACAGAGAACCCGTCACCATGTAATCTGCAGGCAGTGTGTTATAGAGCAGGAGGAGTTGAGCAGATTATATATACAGAGAACTTGTCACCATGTAATCTGCAGGCAGTGTGTTATAGAGCAGGAGGAGCTGAGCAGATTATATATAAAGAGAACCTGTCACCATGTAATCTGCAGGCAGTGTGTTATAGAGCAGGAGGAGCTGAGCAGATTATATATACACAGAACCTGTCACCATGTAATCTGCAGGCAGCGTGTTATAGAGCAGGAGGAGCTGAGCAGATTATATATACAGAGAACCTGTCACCGTATAATCTGCAGGCAGTGTGTTATAGAGCAGGAGGAGCTGAGCAGATTATATATACAGAGAACTTGTCACCATGTAATCTGCAGGCAGTGTGTTATAGAGCAGGAGGAGCTGAGCAGATTATATATAAAGAGAACCTGTCACCATGTAATCTGCAGGCAGAGTGTTATAGAGCAGGAGGAGCTGAGCAGATTATATATAAAGAGAACCTGTCACCATGTAATCTGCAGGCAGTGTGTTATAGAGCAGGAGGAGCTGAGCAGATTATATATAAAGAGAACCTGTCACCATGCAATCTGCAGGCAGTGTGTTATAGAGCAGGAGGAGCTGAGCAGATTATATATAAAGAGAACCTGTCACCATGTAATCTGCAGGCAGCGTGTTATAGATCAGGAGGAGCTGAGCAGATTATATATACACAGAACCTGTCACCATGTAATCTGCAGGCAGCGTGTTATAGAGCAGGAGGAGCTGAGCAGGAGGAGCTGAGCAGATTATATATAAAGAGAACCTGTCACTATGTAATCTGCAGGCAGCGTGTTATAGAGCAGGAGGAGCTGAGCAGATTATATATACAGAACCTGTCACCGTGTAATCTGCAGGCAGCGTGTTATAGAGCAGGAGGAGCTGAGCAGATTATATATAAAGAGAACCTGTCACCGTGTAATCTGCAGGCAGCGTGTTATAGAGCAGGAGGAGCTGAGCAGATTATATATACACAGAACCTGTCACCATGTAATCTGCAGGCAGCGTGTTATAGAGCAGGAGGAGCTGAGCAGATTATATATAATGAGAACCTGTCACCATGTAATCTGCAGGCAGTGTGTTATAGAGCAGGAGGAGCTGAGCAGATTATATATACAGAACCGGTCACCATGTAATCTGCAGGCAGCGTGTTATAGAGCAGGAGGAGCTGAGCAGATTATATATAAAGAGAACCTGTCACCATGTAATCTGCAGGCAGCGTGTTATAGAGCAGGAGGAGCTGAGCAGATTATATATACAGAGAACCTGTCACCATGTAATCTGCAGGCAGCGTGTTATAGAGCAGGAGGAGCTGAGCAGATTATATATACAGAACCTGTCACCATGTAATCTGCAGGCAGCGTGTTATAGAGCAGGAGGAGCTGAGCAGATTATATATACAGAACCTGTCACCATGTAATCTGCAGGCAGCGTGTTATAGAGCAGGAGGAGCTGAGCAGATTATATATAAAGAGAACCTGTCACCGTGTAATCTGCAGGCAGCGTGTTATAGAGCAGGAGGAGCTGAGCAGATTATATATACAGAGAACCTGTCACCATGTAATCTGCAGGCAGTGTGTTATAGAGCAGGAGGAGCTGAGCAGATTATATATACAGAACCTGTCACCATGTAATCTGCAGGCAGCGTGTTATAGAGCAGGAGGAGCTGAGCAGATGATATATACAGAGAACCTGTCACCATGTAATCTGCAGGCAGCGTGTTATAGAGCAGGAGGAGCTGAGCAGATTATATATACAGAGAACCTGTCACCATGTAATCTGCAGGCAGAGTGTTATAGAGCAGGAGGAGCTGAGCAGATTATATATACAGAGAACCTGTCACCATGTAATCTGCAGGCAGCGTGTTATAGAGCAGGAGGAGCTGAGCAGATTATATATACAGAGAACCTGTCACCGTGTAATCTGCAGGCAGCGTGTTATAGAGCAGGAGGAGCTGAGCAGATTATATATACAGAGAACCTGTCACCATGTAATCTGCAGGCAGCGTGTTATAGAGCAGGAGGAGCTGAGCAGATTATATATAAAGAGAACCTGTCACCATGTAATCTGCAGGCAGCGTGTTATAGAGCAGGAGGAGCTGAGCAGATTATATATAAAGAGAACCTGTCACCGTGTAATCTGCAGGCAGCGTGTTATAGAGCAGGAGGAGCTGAGCAGATTATATATACAGAGAACCTGTCACCATGTAATCTGCAGGCAGTGTGTTATAGAGCAGGAGGAGCTGAGCAGATTATATATACAGAGAACCTGTCACCATGTAATCTGCAGGCAGCGTGTTATAGAGCAGGAGGAGCTGAGCAGATTATATATACAGAGAACCTGTCACCGTGTAATCTGCAGGCAGTGTGTTATAGAGCAGGAGGAGCTGAGCAGATTATATATACAGAGAACCTGTCACCGTGTAATCTGCAGGCAGTGTGTTATAGAGCAGGAGGAGCTGAGCAGATTATATACAGAGAACCTGTCACCATGTAATCTGCAGGCAGCGTGTTATAGAGCAGGAGGAGCTGAGCAGATTATATATACAGAGAACCTGTCACCATGTAATCTGCAGGCAGTGTGTTATAGAGCAGGAGGAGCTGAGCAGATTATATATACAGAGAACCTGTCACCGTGTAATCTGCAGGCAGCGTGTTATAGAGCAGGAGGAGCTGAGCAGATTATATATAGAGAGAACCTGTCACCATGTAATCTGCAGGCAGTGTGTTATAGAGCAGGAGGAGCTGAGCAGATTATATATACAGAGAACCTGTCACCATGTAATCTGCAGGCAGCGTGTTATAGAGCAGGAGGAGCTGAGCAGATTATATATACAGAGAACCTGTCACCATGTAATCTGCAGGCAGTGTGTTATAGAGCAGGAGGAGCTGAGCAGATTATATATACAGAGAACCTGTCACCATGTAATCTGCAGGCAGTGTGTTATAGAGCAGGAGGAGCTGAGCAGATTATATATACAGAGATCCTGTCACCATGTAATCTGCAGGCAGTGTGTTATAGAGCAGGAGGAGCTGAGCAGATTATATATACAGAGAACCTGTCACCATGTAATCTGCAGGCAGCGTGTTATAGAGCAGGAGGAGCTGAGCAGATTATATATAAAGAGAACCTGTCACCATGTAATCTGCAGGCAGCGTGTTATAGAGCAGGAGGAGCTGAGCAGATTATATATAAAGAGAACCTGTCACCATGTAATCTGCAGGCAGCGTGTTATAGAGCAGGAGGAGCTGAGCAGATTATATATAAAGAGAACCTGTCACCATGTAATCTGCAGGCAGTGTGTTATAGAGCAGGAGGAGCTGAGCAGATTATATATACAGAGAACCTGTCACCATGTAATCTGCAGGCAGTGTGTTATAGAGCAGGAGGAGCTGAGCAGATTATATATAAAGAGAACCTGTCACCATGTAATCTGTAGGCAGCGTGTTATAGAGCAGGAGGAGCTGAGCAGATTATATATAACAAGAACCTGTCACCATATAATCTGCAGGCAGCGTGTTATAGAGCAGGAGGAGCTGAGCAGATTATATATAGAGAACCTGTCACCATGTAATCTGCAGGATTATAGAGCCGGAGAAGCTGAGCAGATTATATATAGAGAGAACCTGTTACCATGTAATCTGCAGGCAGTGTGTTATAGAGCAGGAGGAGCTGAGCAGATTATATATACAGAGAACCTGTCACCATGTAATCTGCAGGCAGCGTGTTATAGAGCAGGAGGAGCTGAGCAGATTATATATAAAGAGAACCTGTCACCATGTAATCTGCAGGCAGTGTGTTATAGAGCAGGAGGAGCTGAGCAGATTATATATACAGAACCTGTCACCGTATAATCTGCAGGCAGCGTGTTATAGAGCAGGAGGAGCTGAGCAGATTATATATAAAGAGAACCTGTCACCATGTAATCTGCAGGCAGAGTGTTATAGAGCAGGAGGAGCTGAGCAGATTATATATACAGAGAACCTGTCACCATGTAATCTGCAGGCGGTGTGTTATAGAGCAGGAGGAGCTGAGCAGATTATATATAAAGAGAACCTGTCACCATGTAATCTGCAGGCAGCGTGTTATAGAGCAGGAGGAGCTGAGCAGATTATATATACAGAGAACCTGTCACCATGTAATCTGCAGGCAGCGTGTTATAGAGCAGGAGGACTGAGCAGATTATATATACAGAGAACCTGTCACCATGTAATCTGCAGGCAGCGTGTTATAGAGCAGGAGGAGCTGAGCAGATTATATATAAAGAGAACCTGTGACCATGTAATCTGCAGGCAGTGTGTTATAGAGCAGGAGGAGCTGATCAGATTATATATACAGAACCTGTCACCATGTAATCTGCAGGCAGTGTGTTATAGAGCAGGAGGAGCTGAGCAGATTATATATACAGAGAACCTGTCACCATGTAATCTGCAGGCAGCGTGTTATAGAGCAGGAGGAGCTGAGCAGATTATATATACAGAGAACCTGTCACCGTGTAATCTGCAGGCAGCGTGTTATAGAGCAGGAGGAGCTGAGCAGATTATATATAAAGAGAACCTGTCACCGTGTAATCTGCAGGCAGCGTGTTATAGAGCAGGAGGAGCTGAGCAGATTATATATACAGAGAACCTGTCACCGTGTAATCTGCAGGCAGCGTGTTATAGAGCAGGAGGAGCTGAGCAGATTATATATAGAGAACCTGTCACCATGTAATCTGCAGGCGGCGTGTTATAGAGCAGGAGGAGCTGAGCAGATTATATATACAGAGAACCTGTCACCATGTAATCTGCAGGCAGTGTGTTATAGAGCAGCCAGCCCTGAGGCAGCTTCAAGAGTTCCCTGGCATGGCACTTCTTTAAACAATGTCCTACCGACAAGACCCGAGTGACTTGCACGCTCTGCCATCAGAGCCTGAGGCGAGGCATTAGCGTTCTGAACCTCAGCACAACCTGCATGACCAGGCATCTACATGCAAAGCATGAACTGCAGTGGGATACACACCTTAAAAACCAGGCACTCGCTGAGGCTCCCCTGCTCCCTCTACCGCTGCTGCCTCGGCTTCCGCCTCGAGAGGAATGTTGCCACCTGCCGAGCAGCAAACAGAGGATGTGCCACCGACACCACCACCACCGCCACCGTCAACTAGCGTCTCCACTATATCACACAGCAGCGTTCAGCTCTCAATATCTCAAACCTTAGAGAGAAGCGCAAATTCCCCGAGTCACCCTCGAGCCCTTGGCCTGAACGCCAGCATTTCTAAACTGCTGGCCTTTGAAATGCTGTCATTCCGGCTGGTGGACACAGACAGCTTCAAACAGCTGATGGCCATGGCTGTCCCGCAGTATGTGGTTCCCAGCCGCCACTACTTCTCCAAGACAGCCGTGCCTTCCCTGCACATGCAAGTGTCCGATAAAATCAAGTGTGCACTGCGCAGCGCCATTTGTGGCAAGGTCCACCTAACCACAGATCGTGGACCAGTAAGCACGGCCAGGGACGCTATATCTCACTAACTGCACACTGGATGAATGTAGTGGCGGCTGGGCCCCGGCGGACAGTTCCTTGGCGCACGTCCTTCCGCCCCCTAGGATCGCAGGGCATCATTCTCTGCCTCCTGTAGCCTCCTCCTCCTACTCGGCTTCCTCCTCCACTGCTTCCACCAGCTCATCCGGTCAGCCACACACCTTCACCACCAACTTCAGCACAGCCCGGGGTAAACGTCAGCAGGCCATTCTGAAACTCATATGTTTGGGGGACAGGCCCCACAGCGCAAAGGAGTTGTGGCGGGGTATTGAACAACAGACCGGCGAGTGGTTTCTGCCGGTGGGCCTCAAGCCAGGCCTGGTGGTATGCGATAATGGGCGAAATCTCGTGGCAGCTCTGGGACTAGCCGGTTTGGCGCACATCCCTTGCCTGGCGCATGTGCTGAACTTGGTGGTGCAGAGGTTCATTCACCACTACCCCAACATGTCAGAGCTGCTGCATAAAGTGCGGGCCGTCTGTGCGCGCTTCCGCCGTTCACATCCTGCCGCTGCTCGCCTGTCTGCGCTACAGCGGAACTCGGCCTTCCGCTCACCGCCTCATATGCGGCGTGCCCACCCGGTGGAACTCCACCTTGCACATGCTGGAGAGACTGTGCGAGCAGCAGCAGGCCATAGTGGAGTTTCAGCTGCAGCACGCTCGCGTCAGTCGTACTGCCGAACAGCACCACTTCACCACCAATGATTGGGCCTCCATGCGAGACCTGTGTGCCCTGCTGCGCTGTTTCGAGTACTCCACCAACATGGCCAGTGGCGATGACACTGTTATCAGCGTTACAATACCACTTCTATGTCTCCTTGAGAAAACACTTAGGGCAATGATGTTAGAGGAGGTGGCCCAGGTGGAGGAGGAGGAGGAGGATGAGGGCTCGTTTCTAACACTTTCGGGCCAGTCTGTTCGAAGTGGCTCAGAGGGAGGTTTGTTTAAGCAGCAGAGGACAGGTTCACAAGTCGCCAGCCAAGGCACTGTACTGGAGGACGAGGAGGATGAGGAGGAGGAGGTGGAGGGGACGAGGATGGCGCAAGTTCACAGCGGGGTGGCAGCCCAGGCCCATCACTGGTGCGTGGCTGGGGGGATACGGTGGGCGATGACGATCGCCTCCCACAGAGGACAGCTTGTCCTTACCCATGGGTAGCCTGGCCCACATGAGCGAATATATGCTCCAATGCCTGCATAGCGACAGCAGAGTTGCCCACGTTTTAACGTGTGCAGACTACTGGGTGGCCACCCTGCTGGATCCCGGTATAAAGACAATGTGCCCACTTTAATTCCTGAACTGGAGCGCGACCGTAAGATGCTTGCGAGTACAAGCGCTACGCTGATAGAGCGCTCTTGAGAGCATTCCCACATGTCACAGGGGAACAGGTGGAAGGTGAAGGCAGAGGAGTGGCAAGAGGTCGCCAACGCAGCTGTGTCACGGCCAGCTCATCTGAGGGCAGGGTTAGCATGGCAGAAATGTGGAAAAGTTTTGTCTCCACGCCACAGCTATCTGCACCGACACCTGATACGGAGCGTGTTAGCAGGAGGCAGCATTTCACTAACATGGTTGAACAGTATGTCTGCACACCCCTCCACATCCTGACGGATGGTTCGGCCCCATTCAACTACTGGGTTTCAGAAATTGTCCACGTGGCCAGAGTTAGCATGTTATGCCTTGGAGGTGCTTTCCTGCCCGGCGGCCAGCGTTTTATCTGAGCAGCGTATTCAGCACGGCAGGGCGTCATTACTGACAAGCGCAGCCGCCTGTCCACAGCCAACGTGGACAAGCTGACCTTCATAAAGATGAACCAGGCATGGATCCCACAGGACCTGTCCCTCCCTTGTGCAGAGTAGTCCTTATTAACTGCCTAAAACATGTCTTGTTGTGCTACGGGCCACTTCTTTATTTGATACAAATTTTATGAAACCCACAGTTGAATGAAACTCTTCTCTGTCTGGGCGCCGGGGCCTAACCAGATGAAAGTGGCCGGTTAAACTAACGGGTGACATGAAGCCATAACCTCTGCCATGCTACCTCTGTCTTCTGTCTGGGTGCTGAGGCCTAAGTCAAATAAAGCGGTCTTCTGCTGTGCTGGGGATATGAAGCTAATCTCTGACCTCTCTCCTCTGTCTGGGTCCAAAGGCCTAAATCACTGAAAGAGGCCTTCTCCTGTGGTGTGTGATATGATGCCAGAATATGTGCTGTGGGGCCTCTCTCCTCTTCCTGGGTGCAGGGGTCAAATAAACTAAATTGTGGCCTACTCCTGTGGTGGTTGATATGATGCCTGATTCTCTGATGTGGAACCTCTCTCCTCTGTTTGGGTGAAGGGGTCAAAGTAACTAAATGGTGGCTTCTCCTGTGGTGGCTGATATGATGCCAGAATATGTGCTGTGGGGCCTCTCTCCTCTTCCTGGGTGCAGGGGTCAAAGTAACTCAATGGTGGCTTCTCCTGTGGTGGCTGATATGATGCCAGAATATGTGCTGTGGTGCCTCTCTCCTCTTCCTGGGTGCGGGGTCAAAGTAACTCAATGGTGGCTTCTCCTGTGGTGGCTGATATGATGCCAGAATATGTGCTGTGGTGCCTCTCTCCTCTTCCTGGGTGCGGGGTCAAAGTAACTCAATGGTGGCTTCTCCTGTGGTGGCTGATATGATGCCAGAATATGTGCTGTGGTGCCTCTCTCCTCTTCCTGGGTGCAGGGGTCAAAGTAACTCAATGGTGGCTTCTCCTGTGGTGGCTGATATGATGCCAGAATATGTGCTGTGGGGCCTCTCTCCTCTTCCTGGGTGCAGGGGTCAAAGTAACTCAATGGTGGCTTCTCCTGTGGTGGTTAGTATGATGCCAGAATATGTGCTGTGGGGCCTCTCTCCTCTTCCTGGGTGCAGGGTCAAAGTAACTCAATGGTGGCTTCTCCTGTGGTGGCTGATATGATGCCAGAATATGTGCTGTGGTGCCTCTCTCCTCTTCCTGGGTGCGGGGTCAAAGTAACTCAATGGTGGCTTCTCCTGTGGTGGTTAGTATGATGCCAGAATATGTGCTGTGGGGCCTCTCTCCTCTTCCTGGGTGCAGGGGTCAAAGTAACTCAATGGTGGCTTCTCCTGTGGTGGCTGATATGATGCCAGAATATGTGCTGTGGTGCCTCTCTCCTCTTCCTGGGTGCGGGGTCAAAGTAACTCAATGGTGGCTTCTCCTGTGGTGGCTGATATGATGCCAGAATATGTGCTGTGGGGCCTCTCTCCTCTTCCTGGGTGCAGGGGTCAAAGTAACTCAATAGTGGCTTCTCCTGTGGTGGTTAGTATGATGCCAGAATATGTGCTGTGGGGCCTCTCTCCTCTTCCTGGGTGCAGGGGTCAAAGTAACTCAATGGTGGCTTCTCCTGTGGTGGCTGATATGATGCCAGAATATGTGCTGTGGTGCCTCTCTCCTCTTCCTGGGTGCAGGGGTCAAAGTAACTAAATGGTGGCTTCTCCTGTGGTGGTTGATATGATGCCTGATTCTCTGCTGTGAAACCTCTCTCCTCCATCTGGGTGTAGGGGTCAAAGTCTTTCAAAGTCGCCTTCTCCTGTGCTGATTGATATAAAGCTGATGGTTGTGCCATCTGACATGGTTGCCAGGGTCTGATTCAATGGGGGCCTACTCCTGTGGTGGGTGATCTAAATGCCTGATTCTCTGCTGTGAAACCTCTCTCCTCCGTCTGGGTGTAGGGGTCAAAGTCTTTCAAAGTCGCCTTCTCCTGTGCTGATTGATATGAAGCTGATGGTTGTGCCATCTGACATGGTTGCCGGGGTCCCATTAAATTGGGGCCTACTCCTGTGGTGGGTGATCTAAATGCCTGATTCTCTGCTTTGAAACCTCTCTCCTCCGTCCGGGTGTAGGGGTCAAAGTCTGTCAAAGTCGCCTTCTCCTGTGCTGATTGATATAAAGCTTATGCTTGTGCCATCTGACATGGTTGCCGGGGTCTGATTCAATGGTGGCCTACTCCTGTGGTGGGTGATCTAAATGCCTGATTCTCTGCTGTGTAACCTCTCTCCTCCGTCTGGGTGTAGGGGTCAAAGTAACTAAATGGTGGCCTACTCCTGTGGTGGGTGATATGATGCCTGGTTCTCTGCTGTGGGACCTCTCTCCTTTGTCTGGGTGCTGTGGTCAAAATAATAGTAAGTGACCTTCTCCATTGGTGGGTGACTTGAAGCCTGATTCTGTGCTATGGGACCTCACTCCAATTAATATTGTTTAATTTTTATTTATTTTATGTTAACTCATCATTTCCCTATCTACATTTGTTTGCAGGGGATTTAACTACATTTTGCTGCCTTTTGCAGCCCTCTAGCCCTTTCCGGGTGTGTTTTACAGCCTTTTTAGTGCCCAAAAGTTCGGGTCCCCATTGACTTCTATGGGGTTCGGGTTCGGGATGAAGTTCGGGTCGAGTTCGGATCCCGAACCCGAACATTTTTCGAAAGTTCGGCCGAACTCGTCGAACCCGAACATCCAGGTGTTCGCTCAACTCTAGTTAAGATGTTAACCAAAACAGAGTGTAGGGTGTGTTATCCTCCGATGACAGCTAGACCAACATAATATGGTTTTGATAGAATATAGCAAGATATCTGAACGATTTTCAAATGTTCTCATCATTTTTACCACCCATTTACCTGTGCCTTTTTTTCCTTTTAGTCTGCTGCAAGACAGTGATCATTTATCAATCTTGAACGGTCAGGAATGACCTTACTGCTGGTTATCACTCTTAATGAAACATTATAGAGAGTGAGTGGAAAATTGGTCTGTGCTGTCTATATTGTAGACACTTATTTGTATCATTAGAGGAGCTTCTTCTCAGATAGAAAAACACATTGTGATCTGATGTTAAATCAACCTTCATTGTCCTCATTCTGGGTGGTACAGATGTGTCCAGCTTAACTTACATTTTGTACAATAATGTAACATACTAGCAAACCCCTTGACAAAATGCAATTCACATCAAAACCACTTTGTGGCCAAACATATTCATACTGTATATAGGATGGCTATCTTGTGACAGAGTTATCGTAAAATCATGTGATTTGCTGGTCATCTACAGAACACACACATCTCTGGATATGTTTAACCAAGAGGAAAGGTAAGAAGGGGCTCCTCTATGCATAATGGGAGAGATTTATCAAGATTGGTATTCTCATATGTCAGTCTTGATCCTTTGTGTACTGGAGTAGGATGCATCTAATTTTTAAGAGACAGTTGCAGGCACATTTCTCGCACTCCGTGCGCTAAAAACACAAATCTACGCCAGCAAGGGACTGCTCTAGTTATAGTAAATCTGGGGACCGCAATAGAGTCCACCCCTCCTGCGGAGTCCAGCCCCTCAACAAAATTGCAAATATAGTGCGTGCCATAATCTGTTACTTTGTAATGCCACAGTACTGATGTAAACAGATTAATAAATGCCCCTCTATTGTGTAATGTATACTTGCACGGTTCATAGTATGGCCGATTATCGCTCATGAACATACGCTCATTAGCGATAATTAGCCAGTTTAAAGGTGCCTCTGATTACCCGATGAACGTGTGAAGCGCTCGTTCATCGGGTAATACAATCTTTGGTGCAGTCACCTAAATTACCATTCCTGGGCAGCAGATTGCTTCTTCTAAACAGTCCTCTGCTGCCCAGAAACAATGCAGCTCTATGAGGATGAGCGATTACATTAGTGATCGCTCCTCCCCATACTATGGAGGTTATCTCTGCTTGTAAATGAAGCTTTCTTTTCCATTGATGGGCAAGTGATTGTCGGGAAGGAATGTTCCCTTCCCGACAATTGCCTGCTCCATCGGGTGGTGTAAAGGTGAACCAACTGCTTGAGCCAACCAATAGAGTTTCATTCAGTAAATTGCTTTTGTTCCTTTAATTTGATGTATATGTGTTTATAAATTTTATATAGGTAATTCTTTACTTGGTTTAAGGATGTGCTTTGCTGACAATGGACAGGAATCTAGAAAACACATCTTTCTCTGGATGACTGTAGTGTCTCTCGATAATTACTGATAAAGCCAGCTGATAGTGAAATTCATTTTTGTACCCACCAAAGCAGAAGCCAAGTATTGAAGTTTGCTGTATAATGATTTTCCCGAGTTATATAAATATTAACCTCTTTGACCTGCTTTTGACAGGCAGTCTTATCCTTCTCATACAAGGAGTTACAGGGGTCATTTTTTCTCTCTAATATGCTTGTCAGGGAATGTTTATTGTTCCGATTACCCATGGTACATCACAGATGCTGTTACTTCTGAACTAAAAGCCGATAAAAGAAGAGCATTAATATGCATTGCTGATTTTTCATCCACCAAACACATGTTTAATGGTTTGAATACAATATGAAAAATATATTGAAAAAGTGATGACAACTTCATACATAGAGAAAATTGTGTTTAGGGCAAAGCAGGGCTCCTGGCATAGTTAGGGATGAGTTGGATAACCTTTAGGATACCGGAGGTTTTTTCATTTTTGCGTTTTCATTTTTCTCCCCTATTTTTCTTGAGCCCTAACTTTTTTATGTTTCCGGTAACATAGCTGTATGAGGGATTATTTTTTGCTCGACAAGTTGTACTTTCTAATGCCACCATTAAGTATGGCATGAAATGTAGTGGGAAGCGGTAAAGAAATTCCAAATGGGAAGGAATTGGAAAAAAAAACTACCGTAAATTCCTCCACTGTTTTATGGATTTTGTTCCCACAGCGTTTTGTTTATGGCAAATCTCACCCATGCCCTTTATTCTCTGGGTCAGTTTGATTACAACGATACCCCATATGTATAGGTTCTTAAAGTATAAATAGTGTAAAAATTCATTTTAACTTGGAAACTTTTTTTTTAACTTCACCATATTCTGACCCCGATAACTTTCTTTATACTTATGTCTACTAAGCTTTTTAGGGGCTCATTTTTTGCGTTTTTTTGGGCGTTTTCAGTCACAGTAATACGCATGATGTTTATATTTATTGTTATTTAGCTATTTATTTTTGAATTATACAGAAAGGGGGGTGATTTAAACTTTGATATTTTTTTATATTTTTTAACATTTTTTAAAAAATTCTGTGATGATTTTGTCGCATATATGTGAGCCTATAAATTATGCTTTTAAATTTTTCATTTTGGTCTATCAGAGATTTTTAAAATGCTGTTTAAACTCAATGTTGCTAATTTCTTATTCTGGCCTACCATCTTTTTGCGCATTTAGATGCCGTGACCTCACTTGGTCATGGCATCTAAAGCATTTAATTACCGCGATCGGCATTATTACCAGTCACAGTAAATCAGCCGGCCATGGCACCACGTGCGAGCGGGCGCCATGTTTACCCATCGATCCAGCGCCATACATGTACGGCGCTGGTATCGAACGGGTTAAATGCCGCGCCATGGATGTAAACAACATATTAAAGAAATACCATCAAGCAAATGCAGTTATGGATCTAATGTAGATTGCAATGTTATTGTCTCTACATTGCTTAAAAATACCTTACGTTCATATTAAATGTAAGTGCATTAAATAAATAAATATCATGTTTCAAGTGGCTCATAATTCCAGCCATAAATTGATGAGTAATACTTTTATCTCTTCCTCTCTTTTTTTTTTGTCATTAGCACTATATAAAGATTAGATGGGATTGGGGGGCGTGGGGGCTCAGCTAACTCTGCAATATATAAAACAGGAGTGTAGTTTGTAGATCAGGAGTGCCTATGTAAAAATAACACCCGGGTATTACCTCAGTGATTATGTTTGTGCTACCATCATGATATCATGCTGTACAGGATCCATATAAATTTCCATTTGCAGTGGCCAGGTTTGGGGTGGCCCCAATGCTACGCTGGGACCCCCGGACACCGCCAAGGTGTCACCACATGTTGCTGTTTTCTGGAAGGGATGGTAAGGTGTGATGGATCCCAATGGGAAAAAAGTCCAGAGTCAGGGTCTTAAATAAACCAGTGTGCTTCTTGACTGGATGAATTCAGGTGCAATACAATACAGACGAGGTATAGGGCTGGCTTCTCCAGTCTGCTCCCTGGCAGAAGAAGGGTTTGATGCTGAGGAAAGGCCTGAGCTAGCTTTTCTGCTCACTCTCAGAAGGCTGGTACCCTGGTCAAAAGCTTGTGATCCAGGGTCTGTGGCAGAATATCCCTGTCTCAGCGTCTTCTTCTGGTCACTTAGTAGTCTGGCAGAGTCTCCTATTCTATGCATTGTTCTGACTGTTCTCCTTATACACAGTTTTTAGCTGAACTAGAACCTTCTAGTGGGAGGGGTGAAGTGGAGAAACTCAGCACAAACAGATACAAAGTTACAACTCCTGTCTCTCATAGACTTGCATTAGAGCTTCAATGATACTCAATGGCAATGCCACAGCAGTTTTTCAAGACAAAAGCAGGTTTTCAGACATAATAACAGAACTAAACCAGACATTCAAAAGGTCAGTCTGTCTGCTTTTGCTGGTAAACAAGTTTGTTTTTTTCCTTCTTCTTTACACCTCATGGTAACTGTGAAAAATTACTAGCTTCTCGAGAAAGTCCTAAAAGTCTCTCATTATTATTGTGCTCATTAATCCTTTTTTCAATGCTGTGCAAACGCAGTGCAAATGAACAGGATATATATCACAACATACATATAATATGCAGTTACACAGAATTAAACAGTATTTCATTGCAAGTTAAAGTGAAATAAAGTAATAAGTTGGCTTTGCATAGGGGTAATAGGAGCAAATTTCCAGACTTTCAAATACCCCTGCTGCAGGGCACTACACATACCAGCATGGTACTTGCATATGGCATGATAGACATACTGACAGATGTACATGGAGCTTGATGCACCAATGGTACTAGATCTATCCTTCTATATGTCTGTCTATCTATCTATCATCTGATATATCTATCTATCTTCTATCTAGCTATCTACTCATCTATATATATATATTTATCTACCTATCTATCTTTCTATGCATCTATATATCTATCTCATATTTAGCTAACTGTCTAATATTTATCTAATATCTATCTAGCTACCTATTTATCTATATATGTATCTAATTATCCTTCTATCTATTTACCCATTATCTAACTTCTATCTATCTATCTATCTATCTATCTATTCATCCATCCATCCATCCATCTATCTATCTCTCTCTCTCTATCTTCTATCTATCTATCTATCTATCTATCTATCTATCTATCTATCTATCTATCTAGCAAAAGAAATTCCACAGCACTTCCTTGTCGGTGAAAAAAGGTTGCTACTTTATTGATCGGGTAAAAAGCGACGTTTCGGTGCACCCAATGGCACCTTTCTCAAGCAGTGATGAAAATGGTGTAACATTCAGTATATTCATACACATGTGTTCAATTAAAATCATGAAAACAATTACATAATTAGTGACATGTCAACAAATATAAAAATCTCTTGATTGAAAATTGTGTCTATATCCAAAGTACATTAATGAGTGAAACTGATCATAAGCATAGATCAATAATCCAAAGCGTGATTGTATGAAAAATAAATCAAAACATACTATATTGCTAATTATAAGTGACAGGTGTGCCTGTTAAAATAAATTAAAAACAATACCGGAGAATGGAGATATCAGCTGTGGCCCGCATCATGATGGATCCCAGCGCGTCCCACACTGCGGACTGCGCATGTCCCAAAGGGTTCTAACCGACGTGGCGTCTTAACGTCACGCCGTAGTTGGCGTACTGTGTCACTGCCCGAGCGACGCGACTTCATATCCGAATCAGCGTCCCCGTCAAGTTTGAATGCCAGTTGCCATGGCGCTGTGCGTTGCCATGGCGAAGTGACGCTGACCGAGTGCAACATTACCGTCACGCACTATCATGTGATCAAACTATGACATGAACTGTGCTGACGCTGGAAAAATCACCTGATCGTCGTGTTGGTCTCTTGTAATTGACTCCTGATGTATATATATTTTTTAATCTATTTTTTAATTATTTTTTCCAACAAATAATATATACCTTGTACTGCAATACGTGCTCTGGAACTGAGAGGACCTGTATTGGGGTTTTCACATCGGTGATTAGGTGTGTGCCCTAATATCAGTTGCCGTAGGCGTGCCCTGTGAGGAATCGCAGTGACACACAAATGCAATTCCTCACAGGACATGGTCAGCACAGTTCATGTCATAGTTTGATCACATGATAGTGCGTGACGGTAATGTTGCACTCGGTCAGCGTCACTTCGCCATGGCAACACACAGCATCATGGCAACTGGCATTCAAACTTGACGGGGACGCTGATTCGGATATGACGTCGCGTCGCTCGGGCAGTGACGCAGCACGCCAACTACGGCATAACGTTAGGACGCCACGTCGGTTAGAACCCTTTGGGACATGCGCAGTTCGCAGTGTGGGACGCGCTGGGATCCATCATAATGCGGGCCACAGCTGATATCTCCATTCTCCGGTATTGTTTTTAATTTATTTTTACAGGCACACCTGTCACTTATAATTAGCAATATAGTATGTTTTGATTTATTTTTCATACAATCACGCTTTGGATTATTGATCTATGCTTATGATCAGTTTCACTCATTAATGTACTTTGGATACAGACACAATTTTCAATCATCATAAGGTTTGATCACTGGATATGAGAGATTTTTATATTTGTTGACATGTCACTAATTATGTAATTGTTTTCATGATTTTAATTGAACACATGTGTATAAATATACTGAATGTTACACCATTTTCATCACTGCTTGAGAAAGGTGCCATTGGGTGCACCGAAACGTCGCTTTTTACCCGATCAATAAAGTAGCAACCTTTTTTCACCGACAAGGAAGTGCTGTGGAATTTCTTTTGCTATATTTCCGTGGACATAGGGGATTGTCCTCACAGCCAATGGCACTCCATTTTGATACTTTGGAACCTGCTGTGCGATCCGGTACAATTTTATCTATCTATCTATCTATCGCCTGTAACTATCTACAGTATCTAACTATCTATCTATCTATCTATCTATCTATCTATCTATCTATCTAGCTATCTAGCTATCTATTATCTATCTATCTATCTATCTATCTATCATATGTCTATATATCTGTAGTCTGTCTATATCTATCTACCTACCTATTATCTATTTTTGTTACTATCAATCTTGTACAGTGGTAGTTAAAGGTTTGCGAATATCAATCTGTCTATGTCTGTCTATCGTGATTTATCTATTTATCATCATATATCTTATCTATCTGCCTGTCTATCTATCTAATGCAAAAGAAACAGCAGCACAGTCAGTTTATGATGGTCGGGAACATTGGCAATGGTTACATCCAAAAAGCAAAAGATTAAGCAGCACTCCAAGTATGGTGAATGGTTGAAGGCCTTTTGGGGGGAATAAACAGGTCCTATACCCATTCACCGTACTTGGAGTGCTGCCTCATCTTTTGCGCTATCTATCTACCTATCTATCTATCTATCTATCTATCTATCATCAGTTGCTCCCAGACACATACAGTTGTAGTGTAATATATCTTGTAAAGTGCCTTCCTTGTCTCTGCATATCTTATTTCTATATCCAAACTTTTATAATCCTTAAGGGTAAAAGTTGTGGTATAATTTACAAGTGTGTTTCACTACACTACCCCTGGTTACAAAGCTGCAATCATCTAATAATTGCAGATTCAACAGCCTGATTCATAATGTCTTCCATGCAATGAAAACAAATGCTATGTGCCTCCTGGTACAGGGAACTGGCATCGTAAATTATAATTTCTGACAATACGGCAGAGTGCTTAGTAGAAAATCAGATAACCTATAAAATGAATAAAATCAAACAGCAGTTTATAAGTATTGTCTTTTGATGTACTGTGTTGCCACCCAGAATTTTCTTTAATCTGTAGATGTAAGTATTTGTGTTGTGTTGATGGCGATCTAACATTGAACTATCTCAGGTTTGCATTTTCTTATATAGGTGGCAATGTCACCACTGTTCCTCTGCCTGGAAGCCTCTTCTAAGAACCAGGGTGAGGCGTTGCTCTACATGAGCGTTCCTTTCTTTGAATTGCTGCTAAGTAAATCTGCATGAGAAATGACTGGGCAAAAATGCCTTTCCCTGGTGACAATAGCTGATCACTCGAGGTTGAGGATCATCTTTAGTGACTTCCATCCAAAAGGGACTATCCTCATAAGATAACCTCTTTATAGCAGGTCTCTCTACACTAATATGTGCGATTACTGGTTATATTACAGTATATTGCATTAACTTCTTTAGTTCTTCTATTTTTTACATTCATTCAGATTGTGTCTTTTTGATTGACTGGAGAAATGTATACCAAGACCATTTTTTTTGTAAAAGTAGATTAACTTTAAGTCAATGTGGAGTGGAGTGAATATACCCAAAGTAGTACTTTTCTTTCTAATAGCTTTCTGAGTAATGTACTTTGCTAGAAGAATTAAGTCTTCTTTTAATAATGAGAAAATTGAAGACTCGAGACAGAATTTAATACATCCATTAAACATATCCATTACGTAATCCTCTCTGGTTTCTACTCTCAGACTCACAGTTATGAGGGAAAATGAGTTCAAGGACTTATGTGTTCAATGATACAATAAGAGCTGGGGCTCTGTCTGTCTGTCTGTCTATCTATCTATCTATCTATTTATCATCTATATAGGCTAGCCATTCATTCTGAATACATGCACGAATTAGACCTGACTGGGCAACAGCTACTCTTTGTAGGTGGCACTTCGCTCTTGCTAATAGAGTCTTGAGTGGCTTCTTTTAAGGATGTCTGTATTCCTTTAATGAGTCATTTGATAAAGGGGGATCTTAATCACACAATCTCTTTAAGCCACTCCCTACAATAGACAGCTAATCTCCTCCCCTTTAGCTGGACTTCCTCCTTCAACCCCTCCCAAAAAAGGAAAGGAACAGGCAGAAAGGAAATCCTGCACACCAGATTTCCACAAGGAATTAGTAAAAGGTAATACTTGCAGATAAGTATTTAATTGTTAGGACTACCATCCCTTTAAACAGTTGACTAAGAGGACATGCTTAAAATGACATTGATTTTTAAGGGAGGAGTTCACCAGCACCGTTGTTTATGTGCTGGGCGGTTATTAAATTGTAGTATTCATCTGTCTTCTTTTATCACTATGGAAAATGGAAAAGAATACACTGGTTAATAAAAACTGACAAGATTTCAAAAGATAAAATAGATAATTAGTATTCTAGATTATCACTGCAGGAATCTCATGATAACCCATTATTATTATGTCCCCGAACATTGATAGTTCATCAGAGAGCTCAGTATGAGAAGAGGACAAGATATTTCTGGATAAATTAAAAATTGTGGCCAACAGAGGCAGGACTAAATATGTTATTTCATTCAATTTATCCGTCAACTATTATTTATAGAAAAGAAGGAAGTAAAGGATTTTCTCCCCTTACATGGCTGTTCAGAAATCAGGCTCAACTCTGTAGATGGTTAGGTGATCATTATTGGTCCAAACTGGGAGGACTAGAAATCTCCACTGATCATATGTAATTATGAAGGTTTAAGAGAAAAAATACTGGGGTAACACTGACCATGACATCCAAGCACAAACCGCCAGTATAGTGCCGAAACATGTTTGAAGAATATTTGAAGAATGTTTACACAATTTAGATCCATTGGAGATTTCTAATGAGAGTAATTGTTAACGTATTTTTTGGAGAAGTCTATGTTGCTGTAATTTTCACCAAATTTATCAAATGTCACATGATGTTTAAAGAGTTTGGTGGATGTAACTTCACTTTCTACGCTACCCCTTTACTGGAGTAACATTGCAACAATTTGGGCCATTTTTTTTTAAATACATTTTTGATTAATTCAGCTAGACAGGTTGAAACATACCCACTTTTCCATCAACTTTTCAAAACTAGGGTGTGTGGTATAAAATATTCAAAATGTCCCACAATGCCTGTTCAAATAAGCCCAAAACCCCCCAAAGTAGAGCTTTTTGAAGCCAGAGTTCTGGAATACAGGGCTTGATAAATTCCTCCCACTGTGCTTTAGAGGACTTTGCCATGCCCCCTATACCCCTATAGTCTATTGACTCGTCATAACTTTTATTTGAACCCACCCTTAGCTTTAAACATGTTTGAGAAATTAAATCAAAATTACTACAAGGGAAAAGTGAAGGAGTGGCTGTAAGATGCCTTATGTTATATTTATCCATCACAGAAGAGTCTATCGAAAAATGTTTCCACATGGTCACCTTTAATACTGGCTCCATTTGTGTTTATCAAAAGTTCTGATAAACAAAAATGGAGCCAGTCTTAAAGGTGACTATGTGGGAAATTTTTTCTAGAGACTCTTCTGTGATGGAAATCAGAAATCCTATTAATACAACTTACTATCAGTGTCCTTTTTACATCTTTGGTGGCCCCTGAAGATTATGATAAGGTCCCCAATGCAATGTAGTATTGACAATGATATGCTGATGCTAGTGCTAGCATTGGGGTCTTCACTGTGATCTTAAGGAGCTTTTGGGGATCAGATAATATGTATGTTTGCATGCATGTGTGTGCCTACAGATATGTTAAGCTTTCAGTGGTTTAGCATGTGATGATTTGGAACCTATGAAAGCCAAGTTTGGGGGATTTTTTTGGTATATCTGTATTAATGTGCTTCACCCAATATGAGTGTGAGCCATGCATGAATAGGGTGGACCGTTGTCAGGTTCTAGTCATTGCCTGGCAAATCCATCAGCAAAATACTGGCTGGTATTTGTTTCAGTTTCATAATGTATTGTGGGCTGACCCCACCATTTTTGGAAGGAGTGGTCATCAGTCTAATCGGGAAGCTCCCGACTCTGGAACAGATAATGATGAAGGAGAAAAGTAGAGATGAGTGAATTTCATGTTATGAAATGCGTTCACGCTTCGTTTACTGGTAAAAGCAGAATTGCATTATGGATTCCGTTACCATGGACCATAACTCAATTCTATGATGGAATGCATAACAGAATGCCTTTAGAGGCATTCCGTTATTCATTCCATCATAATAGAAGTCTATGGCCTGCATAACGGATCCGTCCCATTTCCGTTATGCAGGAGAGGACTCCCCTGCATAACTGAAACGGGAAGGATCTATTTTGCAGCCCATAGACTTCTATTATGACGGAATGAATATTGTAATGCCTCTAAAGGCATTCTGTTATGTGTTCCATCCTAGAATTGCGTTATGGTCCGTGGTAACGAAATCCATAACGCAATTCTGCTTTTACCACCAAACAAAGCATGAATGGATTTCAAAATATGAAATTTGATCATCTCTAGAGAGAAGGATTGAACTAACTGAATTTTTCCATGATCGTTTGATATTCTCCTGGGAGACAAGCCAACGCCAGAGATGTCTGGCAGCATCTTTCTCCTCTCTCCTCTTATATGCTCAGTTGAACTGAGTATGTGGGGAGTCGGGAGAGATAATAAAGATTTATGGGCACCTATAGATTTGGTAATGTTCAGAGGTGAGCGTAGGTTCTAACTTTTCCAACCACTAAGAAATGATTTGTTTTTATGTATATTGCTTGAAGCGCCTATGTTTTTCCAGCCTCCGTATGCTTTCTTACAAAGTCAACAAACCGTTGGCTCCTATTACAAGTACAACACATGAAATATATATGTCCAATATTAGCAGAATGACTGTGATCAACAGGCAGCCCACAGACCTCCATCTGGAGATGATTATACAATAGGTTTTTATTTTACTCAGTAACAGCAGGATAAAATTGTAGTCCTGTCTTGATTCATGCATCCACAATCTGTTTATGGAAATATTACAGTCAACCGGTTGCATAATTTTCTCATTTTTATAATTTTTTAACTTTTAGCAATGTGCAAAGTTATTACTAGAATTAGCTTTCTATTAATTCATTCAGGTCAGCGTGACCAAGTGAAGAGATCCAGGTTAGGAACAGTACAAAGGTGACATAAAATGCAGTTGCCTTTAGAGAATTTAACGACTATTGAATAATAAGTGGCGTACCTTAATTGAAAGCAGGCCACGTGACTTTTACATTGCCTGGGGGAATGGAGGTTCGCTGTTGAACTTCTTCCCTTTCCAATGTGAAAAAAACTGCAGCCTCCACTAGAGGGAGCTCAGTACAAACAGATTATTACATCTTCCATTTCAGTCAACTGTAAAGGTATCTTATACACTGTCTTGTGTGAATACATTAAGAAATATGGTGTTCAGGATTAGAGATGTCCCGAACTATTCGCCGGCGAACAGTTCCCGGCAAACATCGCATGTTCGCGTTCGCCGCCGCGGGTGAACATATACGATGTTCGGTACGCCCGCTATACGTCATCATTGAGCAAACTTTGACCCTGTACCTCACAGTCAGCAGACACATTCCAGCCAATCAGCATACCCTCCCTCCCAGACCCTCCCACCTCCTCCCACCTCCTATCAAAAAGCAAGGACAGCATCCATCTTAGATTCATTCTGAAGCTGCAGTGTTAGTTAGAGCAGGGAGAGTGCTGCTGCTGCTGAATTAAAGGAGTTCTTCACTTTGTTACAACTGATGATCTATCCTCAGGATAGATCATCAGCATTTGAACGGCCGGGGTCCGACCCCTGGGACCCCCGCCGATCAGCTGTTTGAGAAGGCAGTGACACTGCAGGAGCGATGCGGCCTTCTCACTGTTTACTGCTGCTAATGCCCTGCCCAGGGATGTCAATACTTGTTTCAAGTGGCGTGGGCAGGGCTAAGCTCCATTCGGTGTACAGAGCTGAGCCTCGCCCAGGCCACTTGATACAAGTCGTGACGTCACTGGGCGGGGCGCCGCTGCCTTCTCAAACAGCTGATCAGCGGGGGTCCCGGGTGTCGGACTCCGGACGATCAGATGTTGATGATCTATCCTGAGGATAGATCATCAGTTGTAACAAAGTGAAAAACCCCTTTAATAGGGAAAGCGTTACCTAGGCCAGTGTTCTGTGTCCACTCCAGTCCTCAAAGACTCATCTGCTGTCGGGACAGCGTCCTGACAGCAGCCCAAAAAGCCCTTTTTAGGGCTCATACATGAGTCTGCTTTATTTTTTTTTCTATATATATATTTTGCAGTTGCCTGCCCGTTTGTGAGAGGCCGCAGGCCCACAGACTGTACTGTGCGCACACCACTACTATAGGATGGCACAGTACCTTGCAGATAAAAAAGTATTTCAATTTTTACCCCTTAATATAATTGCAGTTGCCTGCCAGTGTGTGTCAGGCCCACAGACTGTACTCTGCCCACTGCCAGTGCCCACCATTCATATTGGGTGGCACAGTACCTTGCAGATAAAAAAAGTCATTTGATTTTTACCCTTTAATATAATTGCAGTTGCCTCCTAGTGTGTGTCAGGCCCACTGACTGTACAGTGCCCACTGCCCACCACTCATATAGGGTGGTACAGTACATTGCAGATAAAAAAGTAATTTAGTTTTTACCCTTTAATATAACTGCAGTTGCCTGCCAGTGTGTGTCAGGCCCACATACTGTACTGTGCCCACTGCCCACCACTCATATAGGGTGTCACAGTACATTGCACGGCGCACGCACAGTGACCTAAAATTCAAATGAAGTGAACCAAGCATGGGTCTTTTTCCATCTCCCGGTTCCAAAAATATATTCACTACACCGGCCCTGGTCCTGATAAGGGACAAAACAGAGATTAAACTGATAGGAATAGTACTTAGTTAACACTAGTTGCATTAGTGGCAAATTCCATTGCAAGTGCCCACAATTAGAAGGAAGCGGATAGAGCAAGCTTTTTTCTCTATCTCCCCATGCAAGGATTCAATTCAATACACGTCCCCTGATAGGGGACTTAACAAAGATGAAAATTGTAAGAATAGTAGTTCACACTATTTGTATTGGTGGCACAGTACATTGCCCCAAATTGGAAGGAAGAGGACCGACCAACCATCTTTTTCCATCTCCTGGTTCCTAAAATCTATTCCAAACACCGGCCCCTGATAGGGGACAAAACAGAAATTAAACTGGTAAGAACAGATGTTTTTTAATTGAAAAAAAAAGAGGACAGCTGGGTATTTTTTGGCCGCATTACTGAACGCTCATGCACAATGGCTGTAGACTCATGCATCCTTTTGCGGAGGTGACAAACTTGGTCAGTCAAACCCAAGGCATCGACCTCATCCCATATGCGTTTTTTCTGGAGCGTGCCCTGCGAAGAGTGATGGATCAGGCCGTAGATGAGCCTGAACAGGAAGAGTTGTGGTCACCATCAACACCAGAAGCAGCCTTGTGCACCCCCTATAGCTACGCCCATGCTTGTCGTCATCGATTGCTGGACCTGCGGCAACGCAGAGAGAGGAGTCTGAAGAAGAGGAGTGGATACACTGGATATTTTAAAGCACGTTATTCCAAACTATTTAGGAATGTTAGGTGATTTATGCCGCTTATGGATTAAAGCCTGACTCTGCGTCAACTGCGTAATTTTCCATGGGAGTTTTGCCATGGATCCCCCTCCGGCATGCCACAGTCTAGGTGTTAGTCCCCTTGAAACGACTTTTCCATCACTATTGTGGCCAGAACAAGTCCCTGTGGGTTTTAAAATTCGCCTGCCTATTGTAGTCTATGGCGGTTCGCCCGTTCGCGAACATTTGCGGAAGTTCGCGTTTGCCGGTTGCGAGCAGAAAATTTTATGTTCGCGACATCTCTATTCAGGATCAGTGCCATATTTATAAAGCACTATTTCCACTTTACTGATATAGAAGTTGGATAAAGTGGGTGAGGAGAAAGGTTGACTTTTTCTTCCAATTTTTTTCAAAATTAAAATCTTGTTTGCTTAATATAACAAAATGTAAATTTATCAGAAATATGGGGCATTGTGCTTTCCATTGCCTGGGAGTGGTTGATGCGCGTGTAATGGGAAACTGAGTGGGGCAGGGGCCCCAAACTAAGTTTTGCTATAAAGCCCTTAGAGATCTGTATACACCTCTGAGAAAAATCATGGTATCTCGTCACTCGAAGAAATCCTGATGAAGTTTTCTGGATTTAAACAATATGTGGAGTATCTAGGAACTGCACCAGGATGCAAGTTGCTGAATGCTACTAGGAAGTGACAGTGAGGGCTTTTTCTCCAATTTGCCCAACCAATAATCGGGCCCTGTTTATCCATATCCAGAAAACACTCATAAATATTTCTGATAGTTGGTGGTATGTCCCGCTCAGTTTTAAATGCTATTTTTTATGGGGAGTTAAAGGAATAGTTTCATCAAAGCCACTATGGATGTCATAGAGGGCACCTTGAATGTGTAAGAGGGTCTCCTGATTTGTTGCGTTTGAGCCATTCTATCAAAATGTTCACCATGGCTTCTATGTTAAAGGAATTGTACCTGAGACAAGTCCTTTAAAGATGCTTCTACGTAGGACTAAAATAGAATTTACACCTGGACTGAATTATTACTGAAGTGAAGAAGAAAAAGAGAGAAAAGAGTTGAAACTGTATTCAAGTCTTTTATTAGATTAATATTCACCATGGTTGGAAATGCAGAGGTGTACTACTATAAGTCTGAGATGTCATACGATATGCAATATAAATATGCTTGTCAAATTTAGCTTTTTAATTATCTATCTAGTCTGTCCTGACATGTCTGTTTTAGCAAATGCTTACATTTACCTTCTAATAAATGTGGAGCATCCTTTTTCATAACTCTAGGTTGTTCCATTCCTCTGATTTTTATGACTAACTTGACAACTTGGTGTTACCATTCCCCTTGCTATTTCATGAACAATACAAGCATTTACCAAAGCAACGTGAGGAGAGCTGACGGGTCCTTTAAAGTATAAGTAATATTATAATTTAAAATAGTAAAATGAATTTGAGTTGTCTGTTAACTGAAAATCAAGATACTTGCTGGGGCTCTAGGCATTGTGACACATGCAGGCTGGGGTATCACGTGCCTTGTCTTAACACCAGCATTGTACAAAAGCGCTTATGACTTCTGTGGAAAAAAAAAATTTGAAGCTTTAGACAAACCCAAGGCAACATGGGGTTTAAGAGCAAAGAAAAGACTGAAAACATGTCAAGCGTAAGTCGAGCAAAGCTACAGGTAATGGACATGAAGCCTATGGAGATGTTCAAATAAAAGCACAACCGCTGCGCATGGGGACAAGGCAAAGAATGAGATAGAAAAACACAATAAAAAATAATGCTGCCGCAATTTCAGCTGTTTTTGTGTTTAATATGATATAATACGAGTAGCAGTAGGTGTTTATGACTGCTAAATAAAGTGAGGCATAAAATGCTAGAACTATAAAAAATAAAATAAACAGCTACACAAAAGTATCATATTGTGCTGCTCAAGGGAGATTTTCATACAGTTTCCCATAGATGTATACTGACTCAACGTAGCTGACTGGTGGCAAGGACTCATTGAGGCAGTATTAATACTGTCTAAGATTTAGACAGTTCACCCTTAAGGGGAGATGTATCAAACTGGTGTAAATTAGAACTGGCTTAGTAGCCTATAGCAACCAATCAGATTCCACCTTCCATTTTCCAAGGAGCTGTGAAAAATGAAAGGTGGAATCTGATTGGTTGCTATGTGCGACTAAGCCAGTTCTACTTTGCAGCAGTTTGATAAATCTCCCCCTTAGTCTAGACAGTTTAAACTGATTGATCTATCACAGTGGCTGATGCTGGATGATGAATGTGGTGCCCCTTCTATTCTAAGGGGTAATGTATTCACAGTATCCTTGTGCCTTTTTGTGGAACATCTGCTTTTTTAAAGTCATTTTTGCCAATGGATTTTTATATAAAAAGTGTAGCCATATTTATTAAAAATGCTCTGTGCGCATGCCACCAGGGGACTGGAGTGCACTTGCAGCTTTTTGCAAAAAGTCACAATGATAAATCTGGCTAAAAATGTAGCTCCACTCACAAAATATCTGGCAATTCCTTTGTAAATGTAAACTTCTGATCATGGCACAAACCACCCTAAAATTTGGACAGACACTAAGACCTGTGTCTTGCTGGCTATGCCTCTTGCTTGCCCTTGTGCTTCCTCTGGCCCTCTTCTCCAACCTAAGACTCTCACATGCACCCTCTCTTTCTCCAGCCCATAACTGGTCCCTTTAGTGTATTCAAGGCACCTTTCTCTGTGGAAAGGTGCCTGAGTAAAATGTTCTAGTTTGCCAGCTTCCTGCAAAGGTGTGCCGTTTGTTTGTTTGCCTGTTCCATGTACCAACTTCTTGAATTGACCCTTCTCTGCCTGACCTCGGTTCTGACCCTGAGCTGGCCAACATGACTTCAGACTTTTTGTTGTATTGTATGTACTGTGCCTGCCCTGACCTCTGCCTTTCACTGACTATTGTTTTGAGTGGGTCAACAGTCACTTGGACAGAGACTACACCAGGATCTATAAGCCTGGTGTTTCCCCTGCAGCAGGCTCCAGATACCTGTACAGGAGTTAAAGGGGAAAGACCTGGGGTGCCACTTAAATAACACCCTCAGAGCCACAGGTTGGAGATCACAGCCATATTATAGACTTGTTAAGAATTACATTGGTATCCCTCACCACCTTTATTTATATGGTGCCACTATTCCCAGTTGCTCCTGACAGGACTTACCCTATGTATGATAGATAGGGTAAGTATCAGAGTTTGCACTGATGTACCAGTTGTGGAAGCCCACAAATTCAATATGCTTATTTTTGTTTCCGCTAGTAAGACCTTGGTGGACTTACGGTAATATCTGAGAGTTGATAATAGGTTTCAGTGAGTCTATGAGGGTCTGACTTCTAGGACCACAGTTAACCAACAAAATGAAGGGCAGAGGCACCATGCCTAGCCATATGTAGAGTACTCCATGCTAATAAGTCTTCTTCTCTATCCACATGAACAGCTTCAGGCCTTAGTACAGATGTTCATAGGCGTTCTGCAATGTGCATAGCACTTACTGACAAAGAGAGCATCACCAATAATTTCCTGAATAAACATTTTTCCTGGTCATGGTGTAGAGTATCATTTATTCTGTTCTGCGGATCCATTGAACCTTCTAATTACGTGTTCTTTGACATGTTCTAGAGCCTAAATTACATTAGGGACATTGCTGGATGCCTTGGAATGTAAACCACATCTTTTCCAAATGCCAATTAAAATGTTTCTGTGTGAAAATGACTTTCTGTGTTGTAAATAGACCACATTTCAGAATCGTTGGCAGTTTATTAAATGATATCCCGGTCACTGAAATGAATAATTGATGGCAGATAAGAATGGAGTTTGACGTATTCTTGTCTGTGTTAGTAATTTTCTGCTTTCTGAATTTATATGCAAATGTAAGTAGTTTCTTGCACATGTTGCAATGCTGAAAGAAGAGATTTGAAAGGTGTCGGATCCGAGCTAAATATTTCCCTGATGTGCCTAATACATTTAATGAAATGAAGTGTTAGAGGTAAAAAGAAACATCAAGACGATTGTTACTTTCACAAGAATGGAATGAACATCCCACTGCCATTTTGCAGATATATTTTCTATTGTCTAATTTGCGTATTACGAAATAATTTTCTTTCTTCTGAAAGAGAGCTAATTTGCCTATGTTCCCCATGGAGCATTGCCTAAACGTAAGTCTCTATGCACTGACTGGGTCTCGTCAGGGAGAACCTATACCCCCCTAGAGCTACAGTCTGTTTCTAAAAGTCTAATTTTCTAATAGATATATTCTTAATATTGAATTCTCCGAGGAGGGTCTTAGGGTACTTTCACACTAGCATTTTGGATTCCGTTTGTGAGATCCGTTTCAGGGCTCTCACAAACGGTCAAAACGGATCAGTTAGGCCCCAATGCATCCTGAATGGATAAGGATCCGTTCAGAATGCATCAGTTAGGCTCCGTTCCGCCTCTATGCCATTTTGGAGGCGGACACCAAAACGCAGCATGCAGCATTTTGGTGTCCGTCTGAAGAGGCGGAGCCTAACAGATCGGTTTTTTTTTTACAATGTAAGTCAATGGGGATGGTTGTCCACACAATATGGTGCATTTGAAAACGGATCCGTTCCCCATTGACTTTCAATGTAATTCAAAACGGATCCGTTTTGGACTTTGTCATTTTTCTTTAATCCTAATGCAAACGGATCCGTTCTGAAAGGATACAAACGTTTGCATTAGAGGTGCGGATCCGTCTGTGCAAATAAACAGACGGATCCGCACCAACGCAAGAGTGAAAGTACCCTTATAAAATAGTTGTGAGGGGTACATGGTAATTGGTTTTCTGCATATACACTTTCAGATACATCTCCACTAGAGTTGAGCGATTTTCTTAAAATCTCTTTCAGGTCTAATTCGAATCGGTAGTCAGATTCGACTTGATTAAATTTGACCTGAATCAAAAGTGCCCAGTTGTCCCTAAAAGTCGTGTATGACACTCTGAGGTCTCCTAGGAACAATTCCAACCCCTTTCAAGCTCTTTAATGCCAAGACAACATCAGTAACGTCAAAGTGACAGCAACATATATGCCTGTGAGTAACCGGATGATAGCCGGTGGTAACAAACCTGTTTAATATCAAAGCGAGATGCCTTCCTCCATGTCTTCTAACCTATGAGTTGATGGTTGCCAGTTTTGGATTTGCTAGAAACTGAATTTGTAACTAATTTGATTAGTCGAAATTGATTAGTTCATCTCTAATAACCAATGCTACTGTACTTCTGCATTTTATATGAATGTTCATTATATTCAACAGATTAGGTAAAGAATTAAGATGTCTTTTTGAATAGTTTAGGGCTCTGTTCACATCAGAGGTATTGGTATTTTTGACTGCATGAATTTATGAATATAGATTCCATAATGGATATTTCATGGTTGTATTGTTCCGTTATAAATGGAAACCATTATTTGACACTGATTTATTGTAAGTTCAGACTGCAGCATGCATCCACACAATCTTAGTAAGAAACTAAGGTTGATGGTTCTTGCTGTTTTTTAAACTTTTGCACTTGAAAGTAGAACCAAAAGTATATAGAGGACCTGTCACCTCTCCTGACAAGTCTGTTTCAGTACCTACATGCATTCCTCATATAATAACAATTCTAGGGTATCTGTACTTATGATGCTATGTTGTACTATTCCTCTTTTATTCCTACTAGATGTTTATGAGTGAATTGCTAGCAGTGTTTAAAGGTCCAGCTGGTCATTACCAGTTGGGGGGGGGGGGGTGTCCCTGCACAGTCTGACACTATCAGCACTGGTTGGTCAGTGTTAGCCAGTACATGGACACCCCCTAACTGGTAATAACACAGACAAACATTTTTGCAGACTGCTGTCAATTCATTTATACACTTTTAGTAGAAATAATAAAGGAAAAAAACTGTCTGGTTTCAAGATGTTTGGGAGCTGCACTTGTACAAGTAGGCAAATAATGCGAGTTTGTGAGCGTTCGCGTATTTGAGTTTAAGGTGTTGCACAGGTGAGTAATTAGGGTGTGGCTATCTAATTAGGAGAAGTTAAATAGCCAGTCTTGAGGGTAGCTCAGTCCTTTGAATCCAGAAGAAAAAAACAGTCTGGTTTCAAGCTGTTTGGGAGCTGCACTTATACAAGCAGGCGAACAACGTGAGTTTGTGAGTGTTCGCGTGTTTGAGTTCAAGTGTGTGTTTGTAAGCAGGGGACTAGGAGAGCAGGGCAGGCCAGACAGGTGCTGGTAGTGGGAGACTCAGTTATTAGGAGTACAGATATGGCAATCTGTCACAAAGATCGGGATCGTCGAACGGTGTGTTGTCTTCCTGGCGCTCGAGTTCGACACATCGCGGATCGAGTTGACAGATTACTGGGAGGGATTGGAGAAGATCCAGCAGTCATGGTCCATATCAGAACCAATGACAAAGTTAGAGGTAGGTGCAGCGTCCTTAAGAATGATTTTAGGGATTTAGGTCACAAGCTTAGGGCAAGGACCTCAAAGGTAGTGTTTTCCCGAAATACTATCTGTACCACAAGCCACACAAAAAAGGCAGTGGGAGATTAGGGAGGTTAATAAGTGGCTCAAGAACTGGTGTAGGAAGGATGGGTCTGGGTTACTGGAGAACTGGGCAGACTTCTCTGTCGGCTACAGGCTCTATCGTAGGGATGGGCTGCAGCTCAATGGGGAAGGGGCAGCTGTGTTGGGGGATAAGATGGCTAGAAGGTTGTAGAAGTGTTTCAACTAGGGACTGGGGGGAGGGTAATTATGTTATAGGATGGGAAGATAGTGGAGACAGAGACCTGGGACAAGGTAATGGAACTGGGGGAGGAATGGAAGGAGGGACTAGAACAGTTCAGAAGGAAAGGTGTAGGGTTAAACATATACATAAACCTCTAAAATGTATGTATACTAATGCCAGAAGCCTGACTAATAAAACTGGTGAAGTGGAATAAGTGATGTGTGAGGAGGACTATGACAGTGGGAATAACTGAGACATGGCTGGAAGATAGCTATGACTGGGCCGTTAGTGTACAGGGTTACCGTCTGCTTAGAAAGGATCGCAAAAGCCAGAGAGGGGGAGGGTTCTGCCTTTACGTAAAGTCCTATCTAAAGCCAACAGTCTGAGAAGATGTAAGTGAGGGACATGAACATGTGGAGTCACTGTAGGTAGAAATACATGGAGGCAAAAACAATAATAAAATACTATTAGGAGTTTATTATACACCACCTAATTTACCAGAGTCCACAGAAAATCTGCTACTAAACGAGATAGACGAGGCGGCAGATCATAATGAGGACATAATTATGGGGGGACTTCAACTACCCAGATATAGACTGGGAAACTGAAACCTGTATATCTCATAAAGGAAACAGATTCTTGGCAATAACCAAAGACAATTACCTTTGCCAACTGGTTCAGGACCCAACTAGAGGGACAGCCATAATGGACTAAGTATTAAACAAAAGACCTGACAAATTAACAGATGTGCAGGTTGGGGGACACCTGGGAAATAGTGACCATAACGTAATAACCTTCCAATTGTCATTCAAAAGAGTGTTTCTTCAGCGAGGAACAAAAATACCAAACTTCAAAAAAGCTAAATTTAGCCAACTAAGAGAGGCCATAGGCCAAACTAACTGGGACAGTTCCTCAAAAATAAAAATACAGCCACAAAATAGGATATTTTTAAAAGCATCCTAAAATCTAATTGTGAGAGGTATATACCTTATGGGAATAAAGGGTTAAGGAACAAGAAAAAAACTATGTAGATAAATAGAACTCTAAAGAAAGAAAGAAATGACAAAAAGAAAGTATTTAAATCACTAAAACAGGAGGGTAGTGAGGAAGCACCGAAAAACTATAAGGAAAAAATAGAATATATAAAAAACAAATAAAGGCAGCCAAACTAGTTTAATTGCCAAAGAGAGCAAAACTAACCCTAAAATTTTCTTCCGTTCTATAAATGGTAAAAAGTATAAATCTGGAGGTGTCGGCTCTACAGAGTAATGAGGGGGGAGTTGCAGAGAGCGATGAAGAGAAAGCAAAGCTATTAAACATTTTTTTCTCAACTATATTCACTGAAGAAAATAAACTGTCAGATGAAATGCAGAATGTAAAAGTGCCCTGTCTGACCCAGAAAGAAGTACAGCGACATCTTAAAAAGATTAAAATAGACAAATCTCCAGGACAAGATGGCATACACCACCGTATTCTAAGATAATTAAGTAATGTCATAGCCAGACCCTATTTTCTGATATTTAAGGGCTATACTGACAGGGAGTGTTCCACAGGATTGGCGCATAGCAAATGTGGTGCCAATATTCAAAACCGGTCCAAAAACAGAGCCTGGAAACTATAGGCCAGTAAGTTTAACATCAGTTGTAGGTAAACTGTTTGAATGTTTTCTAAGATATGCTATCCTGGAGTAACTCAATGAAAATAAGCAAATAACGCCATATCAGCATGGCTTTATGAGGGATTGGTCATGGCAAACTAATTTAATCAGTTTCTTTGAGGAGGCAAGTTCTAGACTTGACAGCGGCGAATCAATGGATGTCATACATCTGGACTTCTCCAAAGCATTTGACACTGTACCGCATTAAAGGTTAGTATATAAAATGAGAATGCTTGGACTGGGAGAAAATGTCTGTATGTGAGTAACTGGCTCAGTGATAGAAAACAGAGGGTGGTTATTACCGTTACACACTCAGATTGGTTCTAGCTTTGTTAGAAAGAGCTTGCCATGTATTATGTGATGTCTGATTTTCATTTTTTGCATTAATCATAGCATGACCCCTTTAACAATAAGCTATCAATTCTGTTTGTCCACAGTATTTTTTCTCTTTTATCACTTGGGGACCTCTATTCTTATGATTGATGTGGTTCCCAGCATTTGGGTACCTATTCCCTATAACGCATCCTGTATCTTAGGACAATCCCTTTAATTAGCAACTTGCCCTCTATTGTATGAGTAGGATGGGGCTGAGGACTGGACCATTTAAAGACAGCCCTAGGCACTGTATATAGTGGATTGTTACCGTTGATTTCCCCCATTTTAGGATGTATTTAATGTTTCACTTCTGGGTTTGTATGAGTGAATTGAAGCACTGAGTATATTTCTAAGGCTTCATGCACACAACCGTTGTTCTGGTCCGCATCTGAGCAGCAGTTTTTGCGGCTCGGGTGCGGACCCATTCACTTCAATGGGGCCACAAAAGATGTGGACAGCACTCTGTGTGCTCTCTGCATCCATTGCTCTATTCCGTAGCCCCACAAAAAAAATATAACATGTCCTATTCTTGTCCGTTTTGTGGACAAGAATAGGCATGTCTATAATGGGCCGCCCAGTCTATTCCACAAATTGCAGAACGCACACGGATGCCATCCATGTTTTGCGGACCTGCAATTTGCGGACCGTTAAACACACAACGGTCGTGTGCATGAGGCCTAAATTGTACATTCCAATGATATGATGAATAGTGATGAGCAGCATAGGCAATATTCGAATTTGCAATATTTTGTGAATTTTTAGCTGAATATTTGCGATAAATTCGCTAATCTGAGAATTTGTGGTCTCCAGTCATTATTTACTTGATTGCTAAAATCGGCAATGTAATATATTCGCGATAAAAGTTTGCAGTTAGAATATTTGCTATCAACATTAAGGGGTAGGCAACTTTCCGATTAGTTGCTAGGGATGTTGCTAAGTGATGATATTCGCTATAAATTCGCGATTAGAATATTCACCATCAACACTATTCGCGAATACGAATATATAGCACTATATTCTAAATATTCACTAATTCTCGAAGTTGCAATATTCGCGATTAAAATTCACAATTTGAATATTCGCGCTCATCACTAAGGATGAACCCATAGGACCCAAATATCTCATGTTATTTGACCAGTTCACAGCATTTTGAGGTATGATCTGTTCATGGAATCTGCAAATAATACAAATGACTGGTAAGAGTGACAAGTTCTAACTTTTGTGGTTTTCTCGCACAGGTGATGCAATGATGATTTTGCCCAAAATATTTTGTCAAACTTTGCACTCTCCCTTCAGAAATGATCTGGAACAGTGAACCTTGGCAGATGATAATACTTCATATTTTTTAATTGGAAGGGAATTAGCCGTTCAGTTTACATGGATCATCAATTAAAGGATGTAGCAGAAGACTATACAATAGGAAGAAACTATAATTTTGTCTTTTTGCAAGTCTCCGTGATATCCTGATATCCTAAGTCTTGGCTTATAATGTACGGATGTGACATTCTGTGAAAACATTTAGCAAAAGCTCATTATGATCCTTTTATCCCGTTTTGTTAATGTCATATGCAGGAGAGAGTTGAAAAACGAGTTAGTAGATATCATTATGGTGCTTGATTTGCAAAATAATTAGATTAACTATCGAGTCTTTTTCATTGCATGTCTGTACGTCTGAAACAAAGGCCGTGTCTATAAAGAGTCATGACAACCCTCTTAAGTGATATAATGTATTTTAGTTTGAAAATTGTGCTACAAATAGTAATGCTGTAATCTGATATATGCACCGTACAGAAAAAAGAAAAGTGGGAATCATACTGTATCGGCATCTGTTCCTATACAAAATATGGGTATGCCTCAAAGTAAGATAGATCACTCAAAAAGATCCATCAACAGGCAGGTTTGGAAGCGTATCTGGCTTTTTCCTCAGGCATAGGATTTCATATTTTATCAGTGCAAAAACACCGTTGGGCAACAAATGTATTTGGAGATATAGGGTGGGACATGAACAACAGGGGGCGCTCTATTGTTTTATTATTTTCATTGTTCTGTTGCATTAACCATTTCACATCTACTGCATGTAGCAGGCATAGACATTAAAGAGCATCTGTCACCAGATTTCACAATACAAACTCCATCCAATATAAAATAAGCCTCTAAAACCTGACGCTGCTGGTGTACTTACTTTGAAAGTCTATGTTAATATAGTAACATAGTAACTTAGCACATAAGGCCGAAAAAAGACATCTGTCCATCCAGTTCAGCCTGTCATCCTGCAAGTTGATCCAGAGGAAGGCAAAAAAAAACCTGTGAGGTAGAAGCCAATTTTTCCCTCTTAAGGGGAATAAAAAATTACTTCCCGACTCCAATCAGGCAAACAGAATAACTCCCTGCATTAACGACCCCTCTCTAGTAGCTGTAGCCTGTAATATTATTACACTCCAGAAATACATCCAGGCCCCTGCTGAATTCCTTTATTGTACTCATCACCACCTCCTCAGGCAGAGAGTTACATAGTCTCACTGCTCTTACCATCAAGAATCCTGTTCTATGTTTGTGTACAAACCTTCTTTCCTCCAGACGCAGAGGATGTCCCCTCGTCACAGTCACAGTCCTGGGGATAAATAGATGATGGGAGAGATCTCTGTACTGACCCCTGATATATTTATACATAGTTATTAGATCTCCCCTCAGTTGTCTTTTTTCTAAAATGAATATCCCTAATTTTGATAATCTTTCAGGGTACTGTAGTTGCCCCATTCCAGTTATTACTTTAGTTGCCCTCCTCTGAACCCTCTCCAGCTCTGCTATGTCTGCCTTGTTCACAGGAGCCCAGAACTGTACACACATGTGTGGTCTGACTAGTGATTTGTAAAGTGGTAGGACTATGTTCTCATCATGGGCATCTATGCCCCTTTTGATGCAACCCATTTTCTTATTGGCCTTGGCAGCAGCTGCCTGACACAGTTTTTTTCAGCTTAGTTTGCTGTTTATTAAAATTCCTAGAACCATGTCAGTGTTACCCAGTGTTTTACCATTTATTATGTACTGGTGACTTGCATTATTCCTTCCCATGTGCATAACCTTACATTTGTCAGTGTTAAACCTTATCTGCCATTTCTCTGCCCAAGTCTCCAATCTATCCAGATCCCTCTGTAGCAGTATATTGTCCTCTTCAGTGTTAATTACTAGTTTACACAGTTTAGTGCCATCTGCAAAAATAGATATTTTACTGTGCAAGCCTTCTACAAGATCATTAATAAATATATTGAAGAGAATAGGGCCCAATACTGACCACTGAGGTACCCCACTAGTGACAGTGACCCAATCTGAGTATCTACCGTTAATAACCACCCTCTGTTTTCTATCTCTCAGCCAGTTACTTACTCACATACAGACATTTTCTCCCAGTCCGAGCATCCTCATTTTATATACTAACCTTTTATGATGTACAGTGTCAAATGCTTTGGAGAAGTCCAGATATACGACATCCATTGATTCGCCGCTGTCAAGTCTAGAACTTACCTCCTCATAGAAACTGATTAAATTAGTTTGACATGGCCGATCCCTCATGACAGATGTTAAACTTACCGGCCTATAGTTTCCAGGCTCTGTTTTTGGACCCTTTTTGAATATTGGCACCATATTTGCTATGCGCCAATTCTGTGGAACATTCCCTGTCAGTATAGAGTCCGCAAATATCAGAAATAAGGGTCTGGCTATAACATTACTTAATCCCCTTAGGATACGGGGGTGAATGCCATCCGGTCTTGGTGATTTGTCTATTTTAATCTTTTTAAGTCGCTGTTGTACTTCTTCCTGGGTCAGACAGGACACTTTTAATGGGAAATTCATTTTTACATTCTGCATTTCATCTGACAGTTTTTTTTTCCTCAGTAAATACATTGGAAAAAATTTTTTTTACATGCTTTGCTTTCTCCTCGTTGCTCACTGCAACTCCCCCCTCATAACTCTTTAAAGGGCTGACACCTTCAGATTTATACCTTTTAACATCTATATAATTGAAGAACAGAATATGCTTGTATAATCCTTTTTTCTATGAGCAATTTATGTCCATTTAAAGCTTCTTATTTTAATATCAAGCAGAAAGATTTCAAAATGGATTATACTGCCATTCTGTCTACAAGTACAAGTACAGTAAGTATGCCAGCTTCATCCGGTCTAAGAGAACTGTTTAATGATTTATTAAAGTAAAAAATTATTAAATTGACATTTAACACTCTACATACCATTGAAATGAAGGGTATGTAATGTGTCAATTTGCAATTGTGTATCTCTCTCTCTATATATATAAGAACATAATCTTTTACTAGTCCCACCATGGGGAAATGTACAGTGTTATAGCAGCATAGAGAATACAAAAGCTCCAAAATAAAGTAGGTTACAGATAAAAAATGTAAAAAATAAGGGATATAGATATCTCAGCTTAGAATTCGGTCTCTGGATGGAATAATATCCACAGGAACCCGTAGGCAATGAGCGCAGTCTATCTCCGCTTGGGTCGGTGTTGGTTGTACAGCCTAACAGCAGCAGAGAGGAATGACTTCTGATAATGCTCCTTCTCACCCTTGGAGTGAAGCAGTCGGTCACTGATGGTACTGCCCAATGCTATCCCCGTCTCATGCATGGGGTGGGAGTTATTCTCCAGCATGAAGATCAGCTTGGATAGTATGCTTCTCTCATCTACCACCTGCACTGGTTCTAGGGGGCTCCCCAGGATGTAGGTGGCCTTCGTCAAGTCTCTACCTCTCTCTGGTTGAGATGCTGCTACCCCAGCAGGCCACTCCGAAGAAGATGGCTGATGCCATCACAGAGTTGAAAAGGGCCCTAAGAAGTGCCCTCTGCACTCCAAAAGCTTTCAGGCTCCTAAGGAGGCAAAGCCTGCTGTGTCCCTAAATATATCTACTGTATGTACATCAGAAAAGGAAAAACCTTCTGCCACATGCAAAATAGTCTCCATAGTCTACTACATACATCTCACTACCTTGATGGGGGTA
Organism: Bufotes viridis; assembly: GCA_033119425.1. Taxonomy (NCBI): domain Eukaryota; kingdom Metazoa; phylum Chordata; class Amphibia; order Anura; family Bufonidae; genus Bufotes; species Bufotes viridis. Next base: position 59,473,541 of record CM065594.1, read on the forward strand.
TTAGAATAGGAATGTGAAAGAGGAAGAATATTTTTTACAGATTAAGCTTTAATTATTTTAAATTCATTTGATTCACCATTCCCCCCCCCCAGACTGCAGATGTGTAATAATGAATGTTTTATGAATGGACAGATCGCTGTTCACTGCTGCGTAACAATTTGTAATATTGAGGGTACTGGAAAGCAACCATAATATATATATGTAATATTTCTATCCGTCATGTAACTCCCAAGAACAGTGTAGAATCAGTTCATGTGTAATACTGTTAATGGCCTGTGAGGACATTCATTTTTAATGAGTCCGGTTGTCGCTATTGTACTGCATTTCATTATTTGATGTTTCATGTAGACGGGCAGATAACCGGAGGGACCCCTGTGCACAAAAAGTTGTATATGTCTTGTTAGAGATAATATGTGAAAATAAATGAGCCTGAAGACATTATGGCAGAAGCAGTAAAAATGAATCACTAAAGCAGAATAGTTCTGGTGGTGCCACACAGCCTCGGAAAACAGATTTTGGGTATTGAAATGGTTGGGTCGAGTTTCAACTGATTTTAAGTACTGCTAATTGGACTTATAAGAATGGACTTATAAGAACATTGGGAGTCATTTACTAAATACAATTCACACACCATACTTAGTAAAAACCCTGCTGGAGGGAGAGGGTATGCCTCTTAATAGATGTATCACATATCTCTGCTGTCTGTGTGCCAGAATGGAAATCAAATACAGCCAGGTGCTGGAGTAGATTTAAGTGGCAGTGTGCAAAAGTTTCCTGGCATGCATGCTTTAACATTGGGCCAGTTGGGCCATGGAGGTACCACCTGTGGCTGGTGTCTTCTCACCCAGCAAACCTTTGTAAAAATAGTGAGGGTATAGAGAAAGCAAGCTGGCACTTGTGACAAAATAGTTATGTATAGCACCAAATTGCAATTAAAAAATGATTGATCATTGACCTACGGGATAGCTACTAGAGATGAGCGAAGTATTGGAAAATTCGATTCAGCTTCTTTGCCGAACTTCACAAATAAAATTGCTTTGTGACAAATTACTTAGTCACAAAGCGCATTTATTTGTAAGTAGAGGGTGCAATGACAGGGCCCCATCATTGTAGCTCTTAGATGCCGCGTTCATACAGTAGATGATCACGGCATCTGATGTACATAACATGGTATGAAAAAAAGTCATACTTACCTGCTCCATTTGCTCATGACTGGCCAGCAGCCGCCATCTTGCTTGCGGCAAGATCTGACACAAAATCGCAGCGTAATGACGTCATAAATCACTGTGCATGGGATTTCGGCCAACATCGTCAAGCAAGATGGCGGCCGCTGACCCGTCGTGAGCAAATGGAGCAGATAAGTATGATTTTTGCACTATTTCAGGTTAAATCAATTCACTGCCATTAAGCACAAGGAATATCGGCTTCGCAGCAAATTATATTCATTCTGAAATTTGGATCGAAGTCCTTTGATTCGCTCAACACTAATAGCTACCTATAGATGTCACTGGAAACACAGTTTTCTTCCTTCTTAGGGAGAACAAATTTTTACTTTTTATATTTTTGTGCCAAGAAGCATTGCTCTGGAGACTCCCAACAACAACAAGAGACAGCATAATCTGGAACCATTGGATTTGACCGCATTTTATTGCTACAAGACTATTCACATAATCATTTTTGAGACAGTAATCTATAAGCAACCTCTACTGTTGTTACATTCATCTGATATGGAGGGGGGGGGGCAAATAAAAAGTCTTTAAAGGGTCCCTGATTTTTTATAAAACTTTTTATACATCATAGAGACTAGGGAATTATCTGCAGAACAACAACCTCCGTCGGTTTACTATTATTTATCAGGTACAATTAAAATAGTGAAGGCACTGATAATGCAAGAGTGCTGTGCTCAAGATTCATCGCTCCTTGTGCAGAAATCGCGAGACGCCTACACAGTGCGTTTTAAACATAACATAAAATGAAAATCATATATCAGCAGCGTAACGCTGCAAAAATCAGCACTTTGCATAATAGCGTATAATAAATGTAAGAGTGCTGCAGTAAAAAAGAAGTGTTTATCATCAGTAGAAACGGCAATCTGAACTGGTCTCTGCACAGGGGCCAAATTTTTCTATAAAATGCAGCTGTGACAAAATATGAATAGTGCTGCCTTCAGGTACCATCTATTTCTAATTCTAATTATTCTAAGATCTCTTGAAATGGACACCAGTCTATAGATTTCCGACAATTGCAATGTTTACTGTACTGTCTCTGAAAGTATGTCGCTATTAATAAGGTGGTTTCTTATGCATTTTTGTGAGGTTTTCCAGTTTTTTTTTTTTTTCTTCAAAAAATGGTGCAGATATTAACTTATAAATGCACAAAATTCATGGCATTTTTTACAGGCCATGATTTACAGGTGAAACTCAAAAAAATTAGAATATTGTGCAACAGTTTGGAAACATTTACCGTATTTTTCGCCCTATAAGACGCACCTGCCCATAAGACGCACCTAGGTTTTTGAGGAGGAAAATAAGGAAAAAAAATGTTTTAACCAAAAGGTGTGCTTTTGGTGAGTTTTCAACTAATGGTGGTCTGTGCATGACACTATTATAGGGGATCTGTGGATGACGCACTGTTATGGGATGGGGTGTCTGTGGATGGCACTGTTATGGGATGGGGGATCTGTGTAGGCACTGTTATGGGATGGGGGGATCTGTGGATGGCACTGTTATGGGATGGGGGGGATCTGTGGATGGCACTGTTATGGGATGGGGGGATCTGTGGAGGCACTGTTATGGGATGGGGGATCTGTGGAGGCACTGTTATGGGATGGGGGAATCTGTGGAGGTACTGTTATGGGATGGGGGAATCTGTGGAGGCACTGTTATGGGATGGGGGAATCTGTGGAGGCACTGTTATGGGATGGGGGAATCTGTGGAGGCACTGTTAGGGGTTTGATATGTGGATGACACAATGCTATATACCGGTATGTATTTCCCTCTATAACATTGTCCCCCAATGCACCGTGTCCCTCACTTTACTATGCCCTGCCACTCACAGAAATATTCTTTAGTAACAGTAATATTTAACCTTTTATTAGCTATAGCTAAAGTTCATCTCTTCTGTGCGTTTTACTACTTACTAATCGTCTCCAGTAGTATGCAGGCTGGGCGGGCGGCAGCGTAACTGACGCCACGCGCCTGCGCCGGCTACTTCATTCATAGGCAGCAGCGTGTGACGTCAGTCAGTTACGCTGCCGCCCACCCAGTCTGCCTACTACCGGAGACGATTAGTAAGTAGTAAAACGCACAGAAGAGATGAACTTTAGCTATAGCTAATAAAAGGTTAAATATTACTGTTACTAAAGAATATTTCTGTTATCGGCAGGGCCCGGCGGGCCCCGACGCCAGTTGCCTCGCGGCCTGCAATTTAAAAATGGCAGTATTCGTCCCATAAGACGCACTACTGCCTACTTTTGGGGGAAAAAATATGCGTCTTATGGGGCGAAAAATACGGTATTTCCGAAATGCAACTTAAAAGGTAAAACTAACATATGAGATAGACTCATTACATGCAAAGCAAGATATTTCAAGCCTTTATTTGTTATAATTTGGATGATTATGGCTTACAGCTTATATGTGGTTGTCATGTGTTGATTTATTGATTTGGGGAGCCATGTCATCTGCTGGTGTTGGTCCACTGTGCTTCATTAAGTCCAGAGTTAACGTAGCCATGTACCAGGAGATTTTGGAGCACTTTATGCTTCCTTCCGCAGATTAGCTTTATGGAGATGGTGACTTCATTTTCCAGCAGGACTTAGTTGGCACCTGCCCACACTGCCAAAAGTACCTAAACCTTGTTCAATGACCATGCAATTACTGTGCTTGATTGGCCAGCAAACTTGTCTGGCCTGAACCCCATAGAGCAGGGATCCCTAACCGCCGGGTCGCGGCCCAGGACCGGGCCCTGGAAGATTGTTTGCCGGGCCGCGGCAATCAGTGCCATCTTTAACGCGGTACTAATGAAGCGCTTCCTTTATGGAAGCGCTTCATTAGTACCAGAGGACCTGGAAGCGGTGAAGGATCTGTACCGCTTCCTGGTCCTCGGCTCAGCTGTTGGCTGTGCAGGGCTGCACACTGCGTGAGGGCGCACTGTGACCTCACACTGCCGACAGCAGGATGAAAAGGATCGCGATGGTGAGCAGCGGTGGCGTCCAGGAGCAGGAGAGGTAAGTGTTTTTGTTTTTTTTGCGCTGATGGCTGACATGGGGGCTGATGGCTGACATGGGGGGCTGATGGCTGGCTGACATGGGGAGCTGATGGCTGGCTGACATGGGGGGCTGATGGCTGGTTGACATGGGGGGCTGATGGCTGGCTGACATGGGGGCTGATGGCTGACATGGGGGGCTGATCGGTGACATGGCGGGCTGATGGCTGACATGGCAGGCTGATGGCTGACATGGGGGGCTGATGGCTGGCTGACATGGGGGGATGATGGCTGACATGGGGGGCTGATAGATGGCTGAAGGTTGGGGGGTTGATCTGAGGCATTGGGGGTTATATTAGTGTTATATATTTGAATATGCACCTTGTGTTTTGTTATGCGCGTGAATCAGTCAGTGCCGACCAGCACCCCATAAGCCCTGCCCACCCCTAAGCCCCACCCCAGAACCCCCCACCCGGGCCCTGGGAAAATTGTCTTGCGTGAAACTGGTCCTTAGTGCAAAAAAGGTTGGGGACCACTGCCATAGAGAATCTATGGGACATTGCCAAGAGAAAAATGAGAGACATGAGAGCAAACAATGCAGAAGAGCTGAAGGCGGCCATTGAAGCTTCCTGGTCTTCCATAACATCGCAGCAGTGCAATAGGCTGATACATCCATGCCACGCCGCGCTGAAGCAGTAATTGATGCAAAAGGGGCCTAAACCAAGTACTGAGTACATATGCATGATTATACTGTTCAGAGGTCCTACATTTTTCTATTTAACATCCTTTTTTTATTGATTTCATGTAATATTCTAATTTTCTGAGATTGTGAATTTGGGGTTTTCATAAACTGTAAGCCATAATCATCCAAATTATAACAAATAAAGGCGTGAAATATCTTGCTTTGCATGTAATGAGTCTATCTCATATAGTAGTTTCACCTTTTAAGATACATTTCTGAAATAAATGAACTTTTGCACAATATTCTAATTTTTCAAGTTTAACCTGTATGTGAAGTACCTGCACAAGGGGGCGGGTGATCGCATAGAAGATCCGCACAAATGTTAAAGCGAACTTCTGCATACAAACTGCACCAAAAATTGCAATTTCTAATAGTGGTTTTTGGTGCAAATTTGATGCAGTTTTGACGATTATCTCACACTTCATTGGAAAAGTTTAAAATACGCAGCTAAAACATAATTGACATGCTGCAGATTTGGAAATCCACACGATAGGTCAATTTCCACGCAGAAAAAATCTGCAATGTGTACATAAGATTTGTGTGAACCCATACTCTTTGCTGGTACTGTAATATGCTGCGGTTTTTGCCCACGTGAATCCGTGTGGAAAACCGAGTGCATTCTGCAACGTGTGCAGGTAGTATCAATGACGCTTCACCATTTTTAAGATCTCTGTTTGCTGTTAGTAAAAGGATACATTCTTAATTACACCCAAAGGCTTAAAATCTATCCTAATTGGTTCAAGTTCCCATCACACAGGCATGGCTTATTAGAAGAAATATCTGTCATCCACATAACGAATCAGTACCCTATGTGGGAGACTGCAGGGAGAGTGCAGGGTGACTGCAGGGAGAGTACAGGGAGACTTATTCTGCATCAGTTTTATTTGTTTATTACGACATTTACTTATTACTTCATCAGCTATAAATGTAATTCAATATCAATAAGATGGAAGCTTTTATCATTGCCAGCGTGCCAACCAATACCACCGAGTGGGGCCAGGTCTTATTGATGACCATCCCCATCTTTTGCTGGCTGTATTTCTTCCAAATCATCCTTCAAAGTCTCCATGTCCTAGAAAAGTCAGCAAGATGCAGAGAGAGGGGGAGCTGGATCTTCTTGATGACATATTCTCATTGATATTAGATGTGGAAAAGGAAGAAAAGCAGATAACAGAAGAAGGGCTCCCACCTGTAGGGTTGGAGAGTGATGGGGTTGGGTATGCCAGAGCTGATTAATATTCAGTGTTTACTGTCAAATAACATGCAGGAGATTGCAGGCAAGAACAGCAGTAATATGTATATTTTACCCTACCTAACAAGCCAAACCCCAATACCAGTAACAGCCTCTGTTTAAAGCTGCCATGTGGCCATTAACAATGAAGAAGGACTATACAGTGCGGTCTTCATTATTAAATGAAAGGCAGCTGCTTCACTGCAGCATGGCCGCATCCCACCCGCAGCACAGCCACTCTGTGTAGCTGTACCCTAAGGCAGAGTGGCCTGGGCATACCTAATTTATGGCAATTTCAAAACTTCGCTGATCTCTAATTGACACTGCTGTAACTACGTTCATTCATAATTAATAAGACAACTTATTTAGTCATTTCTCAGCATTTTAACAGCTAAACTGTGTCGGCAGTAGATCATTTTAGTATTTGACCAACCATTGTGACTGTCATTGTGTGCCTTGTGTCTTCAGGAGATTCTGTGTTGAGAATGGTGTCTACATATTTGCCAGGGGTTTATTACCTTCCCTTGGACCGTTTGGGAAACAGGACAATGGAGAACACAATTTCAATCTTCATTTCATGGTTAACAACATGCTTATGATATAAAACACAATGGTATGGTACAGGATATACAGAGTAAATTACAGAGACTGATGTTTCATAATCTTTAAAGTATATGGTAAATGTCAGACATATTGGAGGATACAGTGAAGAAAATCTATTTTATATTTGCTAACTATAGTAGAACCTCTGGGACTTGTTATAAATGTTAAGAATATGCTACAGAAAAAGGAAATGGCTAAGTACTCTAAACAATAGAGGGGTTACTCCAAAATGGAGCCTCTTACCTGGAGCTGTTTTATATTGCCACCTGTTTTATATTGTTTTATATTGCCATGGATGCATGATTATGATCATACCCATATTGGAACTTCTTACCGGAAAATGGAACTTCTTGCCTGGAGCTGTTTTGTGTTGCCATCTCATTCATAGATGCTTGAGTGCTTACACCCTCCCTATCCATCATAGGTTGGGTGACTCCTGGGTCAGTTAGCCCTTATTCTAATTGCCTATTCAGTATGACACCATTTATTGCAAAAAGTAGGACACCTGAAGTAGGGTCCTCTCACCAAGTGCCTCACAATAACTACAAGACCTGTTATCATGCTACATATGACCATATAGTGGGGATTTATAGATGCGTGCTTCCTTACCTCTCCTCTTGGCTAAAACACATTCGGAGATGTGTAGTGTGTTGCGATCAGTTTTTAATAAAAATATCTATGATTTTTTGAGACTGTGTCACGAGATGTCTACCCTATATGTGTCTGTGTGTGGCCCCCAGTGGTTTTTATGTGAATTGCAGGCTGTCAGTTGTAAGCTATGGTGAGTAATCATATCTGTATTTTCTTTTTTTTACATTGGCCTGGATAGTTTTACATCTGCTGCTCAAACATATATTTCTACCTAATGATTTCAGACGCTGTAGTAACTGTCAATACCCCGCTGCCTTAAATGAAAGAAAAGAATATATTTTAATAAGATTTAACTGACAGAATAGTTCTAACTTCCATTATTAGCTCTGCGGCGTGTGTCAATAAGATACTCTGAATTGTCCAGTGGTTTTCAGCCATTAGATCAGGGTAACCTGCTGTTATGTCTGCAGAACAGACTCAGAGATGATTTCTATTTCCAGCAATAATCCATAATGTATTACTAAGTATATGACAGTTTACACAGCGATGATAACAAACTTAAGAAAATAACTCATAATTGTTCCATTTTTATCTTCTTCATGCAAGACATAATTTCTGCATTTCAATCTCAGGATAAAACTTTGCAGTCTGCCATCCCTTTTGTTTGAAGTCACCCGGTTTCTTGCACCAATCTCTGACATTTAAAATGTTTGGCAAGAATCTAATTTATCATGTATTGCAAGCCTAATTCATTACCGTGCACAACTTTACAAGCTTCAGAAAAAAATAAGGAATCACAGACTTCATAAACCGCTTGACACTTAAGATAAGGCCCAGCGGTTATTTCATAGACTTTATTTCCATGAATCATGTTACGGTGGCCTTTTGGGTCAATGTGATTGTTTCCAACTTCAGTATGCAAATTGAATTAATCTGGTGTGGGTTGCTCATTTAAATAACATTATCATAATTTTAAATATTAATTGAATTTTGTTTTTAAAGAAATGCAGAAATTTTGAAATAAGGTTGTATGTGCATGTATTTATTTCTTTAGAAGAGGATTTGGATAGAATATTTTTTACTGTAATTGTTGGTCATAATGACACCAAAAGCATGTCCATAGCGGGATTACCTTTATGACAGCTTTGTGTTTCTAAAATTGGTTATAACATTATTTGTCAATGTCAGGATTACATAGTACACACAATGTAAGTTTGATTCAATGGGAAAAAACTGTAACCAAAAGTTTTCTCGCATTGCAATTTTTTTTCCTGGTGAATTGTTTGAAAAAAATTTAAAAGCGGTATTCTGATTGAAGATTTCCTATGAATTAAATGCCAAAAACATAACACTGATCACTATCATTCAGTTTGTAGTCAGCTCAAAGGATGTTTTCACATTATACACTGCTGCCATGTCTTTGGGATATGCCATTTATAGCTGACACTGTAAGTGGTGTACTGTATAAGAACCGGGACTTCCATGGTCGTTGATTGAACATGTTTCCCGAGGTCTTGCATGGAATTGACAGAGATGGCATTTCCTGTTTAGCTCACTTTATGGGCATTCAAGCCACATTGAGGAGAGGGGGCGGTCAAACGGGAATACAGATACATCTTTTTAGGGAATTTCATAGATGTATATATGTACATTATATTGCATATCCACCATCTAAAGACTTTATAATTTTAGGAATTTACATTTATTTAAAGGCTGTAGGGACACACATATTAGATTTAGGTCAGCTGAACCCACCCATTTGAGTGAGATCATCCTACCATATTTGAAAACAACATGTTGGGGGGCAAAAGGCACTAATGTGTGTGTGTGTGTGTATATATATATATATATATGTATATATATATATATATATATATATATATATTAAAAACCAGAATTTGTTTTTCAATTTTGAGATTATGACAGAGTCTACAAGTCATGATAAGCATCTACCCAAGCGATCTCCAGGCATGTAATGTGCGTGTGCTAAACGCGCTGCCTTGAGACTTCAGATCAAGGTGTGAGAGCAGACTGCCTGGCCCTATCAGTAAAGGTATATGAAGGCATGCCATGGTGTAGATTGTTCTTTATTAGATGTTATATTTCTTGTGTTAACTATATGTTACATCGACTGCCCGTATCCATTGCTACCCCACTACTTCTATTAGGAACATTATTCATTGAACTACTATTACTCCTATTTTGACTTTGCCACTCCTATCCTCTCATTGCACTGTGTGCAGTTGCATGGCTGCTTCCAGTTGTTCAGTTGATCAGTTTCTGCTATAAATTCTGGACTGCCCTCTCACTCCGTGTCTGAGCTTCCTAGTTTACCAATGAAGGTGTGCTGTTCTGATTGTCTGTCCATATACCAAACTTTAGCCTTTTGACAGACCCTGATTTTCTGCTGCCTGCCCTGACCTTAGCCTGTCTTCCGTACTGATCCTTTGCTGCCTGCCCTGACCTAGGATTGTTTCACGGAATTGCACAAACTTAAAGGGTGAAAACCAGGGGATTGCCAGTATAAATCCCTTAGGAATCGCTCAAAGTCAACCCAGTTTGTTGATACAATGGGTCCATACCCACTGCCTGTTACAGGTATGCATAGTATGATACAGCTTTGCTCTTATCCTTTATATTTCCAGTAAATATGCATTTCATACACATTACAAATCACATTATGACCCCCTATGGCTTCATTTTGGAGTTTCTGATTTTATCCAACAAAGGTTAATGGCACATGGCAAGCCTTTAATCTCTAGAGTGTGAACATTTCAGATCTTTTTGTTTAACATGCATGTGTGCTCAAACACTGTATAGAGGTACTGATGGGTTTATGTAACATGAGTAACATTAACCAATTAGTGAAAATTGTTGCTTAATATTTTGCTGCAACTCTCTCCTTGGTTACAGAGAAATGTTCCTAACCAGTTGTGTATTCGTTTCCTGGATATCTAAATATATGTTAACCATGGACATTGTTTATTGACTTTGTCCATAAATATTTTATCTTTTTTCTTTTGACAAGCACAGTTCCACTACATATTCTCAAGATTTTACAATAAACAGTGGGTGTCAACATATTCCCAAAGACCAAGGGAGCATCGAGTTATTTTGCTGCGACATGAAAATGCCACCACATCCCCTCATAGTTTAAGATGGGAAGTTCATCTTTTGTTCATTCACTTTGTATTTTGTTAAATGATAAAAATCAGCTAACACTTTGATTTTTGAAAGCGTTATTACTTTGCAACATTTTTCAATACCTGCATAAAACTTTGTAACAGACATCGCAACTACATGTAATCTGAAAGTAGTAGAAATCACTGAACCCAGTATTCCCTGACCTCTCCCCCTGATACAGTACTAGACAGACAATGTTGTTACCCAGCAAGATCCAGGAGGAATATAATCTGCCAAAGCACATTGTCCCATAAAGTGAAATGACATGTACAAGATACATCATTTATGAACAGGCATATAAATGTTGAAAATTAATAAATCTAGAGCCCCAGACACTTGTTTTTCTTGCAGCCTCTGTCCTAAGTGTAACTGTCTTTGCCAGCTAAAATAAATGTAGCTTTTTATTCAAGGACAGATATCGCTTTTCAGACCGGGATAGAAATAAATTTTTGATGCAGTTAAAACTATCTATAATAGAAGTTAAACAAAGAAGCAGAGCTGCCGATTGTGTGATGTTTAATACCCAATGTGCCATTAACTTTGGATGTGACCAAGGTTGGACAAGATTACCAGAGGAATTATAGCTGTCATAAACACAAATGTGCTGGAGCACGGAGTTTCCTTTCATATCAAACATAGAAACCGTACCAGCCATGAAAATAACAAACCAGAAAGCTGGATTGTATCAGAAGAATTGCAGAAGTTATGATCTTGTAGAAGGAGTTGTCTTGGCGTTCTAGTTGACAGCTTTTTGGAAGAACTAAAAAGTTATTCTTAGAGAGGTGATGGGCTTGTAAGAAATTCCCAGTGACCTAATGGTGAATCACAATAGAGTTGATATCTGAAAAGTGTGAAACCTAGTCCATCAAAAACAGTAGTGCCTCATTCTCTTCCAACTTTTCAATAACTTAGAATTACACACTAGACCATTGACCTAAGGGCTCAATTTACAGTGGACAGAATTTTGTGTGAATCTCTTACCATAACATCCACAAAGCAGCTTCAAGCCATTACAAGTCATCAAGTATTCACCAGAGTCATCATGCACTTCTTCAGTGACCTTTCATTTGCTCTTGGTATCACATATGTATTCTGCTTTTACTCAAATACCTACATACTCTTCATTAGTAGTATCTTCCAGTGATACTGCATTCAGTGTCCTTTAGCCCCTTTTAACTATTTTCTATATGTTGGTTTTAAATATGATTTTTTTTTTCTTGCCATTCTGGAGTTACCTTCTTACTTTTGTAGATGAGGCTGCTACTTGATGTGAACTACCTAGACAAGCCACCATAAATCCGTTTCTCAAACTACAATGTCTTATATAATTATCTTTCTGTACAGTTGTACCTGTGGGTCTTCTACTTCTTTCTCTATTTTCGTGACAGCCAGTGTGAAGCTGGTCTTACACATTCCATTAGTGATTTTGTGGAACCAGCTGGCCATCTAATATGTATGGGGATGTACTGCCTTTCCCCACCGGATTTTGGGGAAAAAATGGAAGGGTTTGTTGGATTTAAATGACTGAAGCCTTTCATAAAACGAGTTAAATTTGACTGTTCTTTAAAAAAAAGTATTGAAACTTAGAAATATTCCAGGAGATATATACGATGGTTAGAGGGCTTGTCCAGACTTCACTAAGAAATGGCCTATCCTCAGGATAAGCTATCACTATCTAATCCTCTGGGTCTGACACTCAGCACCCCAGCCAGTCAACTGTTCAATGTAGCTTTGTTGCTCGAAATCGTCTCTGAAACTCAGCACATTCAACCTCCCATTAACTTTGGCAGAGGTATGGAGTGTCATACCTAAACCAATCATAAACTGATGGCCTATTCTGAGAACTAAGACAACCCCTTTAAACTGAAAACCGTAACCTCAAGATAAACGTATGCATACTGCATATTCAATATGTGTACGCTATGTGCCCAAAAATGACAGCTTCCCAAAGCACGCTGTCCATTCTTACAATTTGATAACTTTAGATAGTGTCAAACGATCTTTTATTCTATTTCTCTAAAGTAGAAAACCCCTTGTTCCATGGTTTGCATTGAGTATAGTATCATTAAAATATTCAAAGCACTGCTTTCCGGCAAATGATCCAAGATACTGCATGGAGACACATCTTGGCCACAGAGCTATATGCAGAGGAAGGACCGATTGGTGGCATTTCCAGAATCTGTTATATTATATACATCTGGATTGTTCTTTGGATGTTTGAATCTTCACAATAAAATTCTGAACTAATTGCATTAAATCTATCGGAGTGCTGTGAATATTTGAATGATATTGGATGACTGACAAGTCCTTGACAAGCACAAACATCGACAGACCTCATTTATTTAGTATAATGGCAGCTAAAATAACTGTAGATAGATAGATAGATTATCTATATTTAAATTAGATTTCATATGCACCTGGTGCCAGTCACAGCTGTAAATATAGCTAGTCCAAATTCTGGAGCACAGCTGCTTTAGTAGGTTCCAGCTGCCTTGTGCCGAGCATCCAAACCCACATAAATTGCACCACATAGAAAATGCTAGATCTATCCAGTTTGGCAGTGATTCCATGCATTACAAAGCCTCAGTCATCATGATAGTGGTATGATTCGCTACACTGCAGAGTTTATAACATGGCAATGTCCATGCCAACTGGACTAGTATATTCGCAGTTTTTTGTAACAAAAAAAGGAAGGTCATATTTTTATTTTTTTATTGGTAATTATTTTGTATAGCTTTTTTGGTTTGTGGTAAACTTGATGTGAATATTCTTAAAAATTATATCTGTATACTAAGTTATATTGATTAAAAAGCCTATGAGAGTTGGCTTCATTCTGCTTCCACAAGACATCTGTGTTACATGGAAGGTGAACTGAATTCTGCCCATTGCCCCCCTGACCTTCAATTACAGTCAGCTGCTATGCAACCGAAAGATTGTGTCTATACGCCTGTGCTGTAGTATAGGACAGGTTAACTATAGCATGACCAAAGGACAATGCACAAGACCGGCATTCAGCACTTGATCCTAAGTATAGAAAAATGATTTAAAAAGAACCAGAACTGGATTAGTTTTATTCTTTGCTTTCTCATAGAAATTACTGGCCACAGCAAGACAAAACCAGGCGGATGATGCTTGCCAATGCTTGGAGGATAATGGAAGGAATTTATCAACATCCTCACACCAAAATTCTGGTTTCAAAAAGCTGCAAGATAGGACTGTCACAGTGCGGTTCACTGTAAGACTCGCTGCTGTGTAGGCTGGCTGCATGCGCTCTTGCATACTGGCAACGGTTGATTTTCTATATAATGGTTGCTTGGGTGGTGCGTGCTGGCTGCGGCCTTCTAAGTGTGTGAACTGTCTTTCACATGGTGTTCATAGACAGACCTACAAATATGCCTGGAACCCATGCTGAACAGTGAGCCAGGCGTTCTCAGACAAACAAGATTTGAGGGGGTACTATCTCTCCTTGGGAAGAGAGCACCTTAGTCGGCATGAGGAAACTTATAGGCCATACATGCTCCTCTGGAATTCTGAGAAGAAAGGGATGCAAATAAGCTCTGCCTCTAATGCCACCAGATGTAAGGCAGCAAACACCCCAGCTGTGCAGATGAGGTGCTGGTTTATTTAATATCCGAGTCATGTCTCAAGGCCTATTTAAAGGGTTGAACATTGACTTATAGGATAGCTGCCTTACATCTGGTGGCATTAGAGGCAGAGCTTGTTAAGAGCTCATTTGCATCCCTTCCTTCCCAGACTAACAAGGACATAACAGAAACAGTCCTGGAACCTATACGGAACAGAGAGTATGGCTTCCATAGACAAGCAGGGATTGAAGACATTGATGAATAACCAGGCTGACCACACAAGTCAGGGTAGAGAAAAAAAAGACTCTGGCCAGGAGAGCAAGCACCCTGCACTCAGCATTTCTGGCGACAGACTGAACTCCCAGACATATCGCACCCAGGTCTAAATAGCAGGGTGATTAAGGTACCTGACCACCTGATATTCAAACAAGCTCATGGAAGCATTAATCTTAAATGGACACAGGGAACACACAATTCACAGGGCATAGTTCACACTTTATAGAAGACTACAGCCAGCACGCACCACCCAAGCAACCAGCATACACGGGAAACCTACCGCAGTCATTATGTAAAAGCGCAAACAGCCAGCATACACGGCAACGCAGTGTCACAGTAAACTGCACTGTGGCGTTGACACAAGGAGCACAATATTAAAAGGACACAGTTCACACACTAAGAAGGCTGCAGCGTGCACGAACCATCCAGGAAACCAGGATACAGGGGAAAATCAACTGCAGTGTGCAAGAGTGAATGCAGCCAGCCTACACGGCAGCAAGTATCACAATGAACCACACTGTGACAATGGCATTGCCATTTTTGGGCTTATTTGAGCAAAAATGTTCCTGCATTTTTAAAGTTCTCACTCAAGTTTTGAAAAGTGGACAAGAAAGAGAACATGATAAGCTACAGTATGTTACTATTAGTTTTACTCAACACAGACATTTATAAAAAGGTGCAAAAATTGTCTCAATCTTATTCCATTGGGGATCTTCATCTGCTGCTTGAGCAAAGTGCAAAAATAGTTGCATAAGGACCCATAGTAAGCTGGCACCTGTTGAGAAGTTGTGGGTATGATGGTGTAGTTGCTATTGCTTCTGAAAAAGTTAGGGTGTAGCCTACATAAAATAGGAACACTGAGAGAAGCCATCATTAAGGTATGAGCAAAGTAGTTTTATATATGGTAATATGTAATACCAAATCATACAGTCAGTATTTAATGTCATCTTAGTACTCAATAACCTTTTTAACCTATTTGATATCAATTCTCGTCACCTAAATTGGACATACGTTCATTTGCCAGGAAAGTCTTCCAATTTCCATTCCAGATAATAGTAAGGTTATAAATTCCTATGCACTGAGCTCCCCCTTGTGGGGGCTTCAGGCTGTCAGCTTTCTAATAGAAGAAAATCAGAATTGTCAATGTACTGTATGGCATTTGTATTGTATTGAATCGATATCATTACAAATTGCATATCTTAATTCAAGAAATATTAAGGATAAACACAACTGTGTAGGATTTACCAACCTATACCCCAAATATGCACATGTTGTAAGTATTGATACAAATTCATAGTCAATATGACGTCAATGACAGAAATGTAAAGGAACCGATTTTTGGGCATCTGATAAAGTGGCTAGAGATGAGCGAATTTCTCAAAAATTCGATTTGGTCGGTTCACTGAATTTTCCAAAAAGATTTGATTCGATCCAAATAGGTGGGAACAGCATGTGAATTCCACAGAGTGGCCCAATGACATAGTGGTAAGGTGGCAGCAGCATGGGGAGACCACAGAGTGGTCCAGTGACATAGTGTGATGTGGCAGCAGCATGAGGAGACTACAGAGTGGTGATGTGGCAGCAGCATTAGGAGACTACAAAGTGGCTCAGAGACATAGTGTTGAGATAGCAGCAGCATGATGAGACCACAGAGTGGCCCAGTGACATAGTAGTGAGGTGGCAGCAGCATGAGGAGACATTTGGCCCACTGCCCGTTCCCTTTGAAGGGCCTGTCACCTGTCTGTTAGACATACTATATGATAAAATAATTAAATTTAATATAATACCCCCCCAAAAAGGCTGTAGTACAATGTTACTTCACTGCTGAACAGCAATAAAAACATATTCAGTATAGGTTCTTTTCTAATTAATAACCCCCACCCCCCCCACCCCCCAACAAAAAAAAAAAATTCACCCCAGAACGGCAATTAAGACGTATTATTTTTCCTATTTCTACACCCCAATAATGAAATCACAATTTACCACAGAACGGCTAATGAGACGTATGTCTCTTTTCTATTAATACACCATGTGAATGGCTGTAGTATAATGTAACTTCACCACTGAATGCCAATTCTGACATATATTTTCTACTTTTTTTTCCCTATTTCTATACCACAAAAAAAAATATATAACAATCACAATTCACCGCAGAACGGGTGATAGGACGTACGTATATTTTCTATTTCTACACCACGTAAATGGCTGTAGTATAATGTAACTTTACCGCTAAACAACAATTTTGACTTATATTTTTCCCTTTTTTTCCTAATAATAACCCCCCCCCCCAAAAAAAAAAAAAAAAAGAAAATAATGTAAAATCATTGCAGAAAGGCTAATAGAATATACGTATCTTTCCTATTAATACACCCAGAACTTGCACCCCAATCCCAAGCAAAAGTTTGCTGGAATTCGTGATGTATCATATAGCGCAAACAACCTAAAAGCAATTTGGATCCCCAATAAGTGCAGCAAGGTGTAATAGAATCACTCCTATCCCTGTTCTCCTTTTATGCCTCCATTTCCTTTCCCTACACCTTGACTAATCTTTCCCTGAACTTGTAAATAGTTTTTTCAGCACAATGAAGTCTTTCCTACCACTGTCCCTAGCGCGTGCTAACTTCTGTCCCTGCAATAAGCACAATGGAAAATGGCAGAATCCAAAATGGCTGAGGGCTGTGACGTCAATGGGGCTGGCTGGCTGCTGATTGGCTGCATGCATGGCATTGTGGGTGATCCCTCGTTCCCAGAGTTCCTTGTTCCATGTCCTAACATGCAGCAGCCATTTTAGGAAAAAATGTGCTTCGTTACCACGAAGTGTCAGGAAATTCGGATTTTTCATGAAATTTTCATAAAATTCCACTTCATCAAATTCGATTCGCTCAACTAAAAGTAGCCAATCCATGTACATTCATTTATTCTGGTAGTCAAAAAGGTGACCTCAAAGGTTGTCATTAGCAGCTGTACAGATCATGTTCTAGATAATATTTCCAACTTACCAATTAATGTAAGTGGATGATTCTCATGTGTGAAGCCATTAGGGTGACAAGAATGCTTCACGGTACGAGGCCAATTGCCTGACATTACCTTGTGGCATTTTAATAGACACAGCACCAAGGTGACATTATCCTTTAGACAAACAGCTTTAACCTCCTGTACAATCTTAGAAGCTCCTAATTATCATCGTTCCCTCTACTAGATTCATGTGAAAACTGAGACGAAACAACTCTGGTAAGGAATGTTTCGTCTAGCACCTTGTATCATATCTGGTGGATGAACACTGAAGGTGTCAGTCTCTTATTAACGTAATTCAGATTTGTTAGAAATTAAATGTCCTGTTCATAGCTACAATACGTAAATCTCTTTACTAACAGCGGCATCGGTGGTTAATGTGTGATAAAGATTCTTTTCTTATTAGCACCATGGATGTAAATAGCTTCACTGCTTTCTTTTGTGACCACTTATACTATCTATTAAAAATATATTTTTAGAAATTGAAATAAATTGCAATTTGTGTATTAAGCAGTATAATGTCTAGTCAAAAAGTTAATTTGAAATTAGGTCATGTGGCAATCTGCATTGGCCATTGGGGGTGCAGAAGTACTGTAGCAATCAAACCTTTACCCTGATATAAAAGGGGATCCCAAGGTCATTTGCCACATAAGAAGAAACCAGGGTTATACTCTAAATGACACATATTAAAGGGGATTTCCAGGTTCCTGATATTGATGACCTCTCCTCAAAATAAGTCATCATTAACCAATAAATGAGTGCTCAACACCCAGTCCCTCCTTGATCAGCTGTTCCCTGCAGCCTCCAGCACTGGAACTAGCTCTTGAATGGATGAAGAAGCACAGCTCTGTTCAAAGTGTGTTTGCTTATGCAGCTCATCTCCCATTGATGTGAATAGGTGCTATTTCGAGAGGTTGCAGCTAATTGGTAGGGGTGACGGACACTCACCGATTGGATATTAATGACCGGTCCTGAGTATAGCTAATCAATATTAGGAGCCTAGGATCCTCCGTTAAGTGGAGGACCCCTTTACAGATTTTGCATTGGAACCACTTTATGTCTCTGGCTGGTAGTATGTATTCATACACCTCACCGGCACTTCGAGTCCCATCAGAAAAAAAAAGATACGACCACATCATGGATTTCTTGGCATCTAGTTTACTGTCGATGTTTGGGGCCAAAGAATTTACATCTCCGTGTTTGAGTTGTTCTTTGATTGTAAATGTTGAGCAATATGAGGTGTTTTTTTCCATGTTGTACTAGGTGTTGATGTCTAGTATCTGTATTTTTTTCAAGCTGAGTGCATCAGTAAGATTGGTAACCATCATAATGTAACAGCTGAGCATTAGAACATTAAATGACAGAGGAAACACAGCAAAGAGAAGGTTTCTTTAAGTCATCCAGCTCCCATGGGTCTCCTTATGTTCAAAAACTCTTTTTGAAAAACCTGCTCAGCATCTCCATGTTTTTTTTTTTTTTTTTTTTTCAGGAGTAAAGCACATAAACCTCTCTCTCCTCTTAATGTTTACATGCAGATTTAACATATGACATATATATTAAATGGATATCTGTGACCTGTGGCATCTGTCAGCCATGGGCTGCTAACATGTGAAATGGAACCTGTAATTGGGATTTAGTCTCCCAAACTGCCACCAACCTTTTTCCATTATGGTGACAGGCTAACAACTGAAAGATCTTCTATTTGACCATCTCTGCATAATGAAGAAAAATAACTTTGACTGATGCATTCAGAATCCAGTAATATGTCCTGGGAAGTCATACTGCCCGGTTGAACTCCTAACTTAATAGACATCCTACAGGTTGGGTACCATACATCATCGCAAGCCTTCTAAAGTGGCATTCGGTGCATAAAACTGGTAAGCTGGGTGTGCAGGTGCAATACGGTATCTGCAAAGTTTGGTTTGTTATGTAATTTTTGTAATGCTAATGTAATTTGCTGAACATTCATCTGTCCAAACATAAACCTGGCATTTCCAGATTTTACCATCCTGGCCCAGTCCTCTCTAGAGCTTAGGGAGTGGGTTTGCGCCATCACCTTGTTCCAGAAGTTTCAGAACAGTCTAGCTATAAAGATGAACGCAGTAAGGAGCAGTCTGTACAAACTCCTCTCCTCTGGATTTCAGCACCAAGCCCTGCAGCCCCATCACCTCCGCGAGCTCTAGGAGATGAAAGAGAGAAATAACTAAAGGAGGAGGATTTGTGTGCCTACAGGGAGAGACAGATAGAGAGACAGCAAGGTAACCGAGCTTAAAGCATTTCATACCCTGCTGCTGTAAAGAGGAAACAAGTTAAGACACCTTATACATGCCAGACTAGTGGACACTACAACCACAGTTGTAGTTGCTAGCAGATTTTAGTTGCTAGCCAGAGATCCCAATAACAGGGACTTTAGCAAGAGAAGGAGTAACTATTGTAGCAACAAAGTACTTGCTTGGACAACTGTGAGGAATTTTCACTGTATACAGATAACTACTGGATGTACTGCAACTTATATTGTGCACACAGTAAAGAGAGAGAATTTTGTTACATTCAACATGACCTGGTCTCTGACTCTCTTAACATCACATGCTAGCCATTGCATTTCCATCACATGTCCTGCCTAGCATCCACAGAGACATTAACATCATGGGCACCCTCGAACTACCATCAGACAGGGAGTCCATGGCTACAGAGAATGCCCCGAGGGAACAAAAGGTGCCCTTCCTTCAT
This sequence comes from Bufotes viridis, assembly GCA_033119425.1. Classification (NCBI taxonomy): domain Eukaryota; kingdom Metazoa; phylum Chordata; class Amphibia; order Anura; family Bufonidae; genus Bufotes; species Bufotes viridis. Next base: position 59,493,696 of record CM065594.1, read on the forward strand.
TGCATCGACCATAGGGAGCGATAGCCTAAGGACACCGTGACACATTATCATCAGGGCCACTACCACTCCCACCCTCTGCTCCGGCTCCTCAGGAACTTGCTGCACAGGTTGCACTTATAAAGAACATTGTGCATGCTCCAAATGCTACATTAGAAGTTAAGGATGGCTTACCAAGTCCGTGGGATATCAGTCATGCCAGGAAAAGGACCAGTCAGCATGATTCCTCAGGAGAGCGGCACCACCCCCATGACTCCATATGTGCATCTAAAAACATCAAAGTTCTTTTTCTTCATTAAAAGGACACTGTTTTGTCTAAGTCTGACAAATGGAGCCCTATGGACACATTTAGAGGGCACCCCAGGAGCTTTCCTGATGTACAGTACATACTATATGTAAATGAAGAAGGTGATGTCTGCATAAGGGCATGGTAACATCTGCTTTGGAGGCTCAGTTAGTAGCCTCTGTCATAGAGTTTGTGAAAAATAGAATACAGAAAAGTCCTGCACGCAGAACTGTTTTCTGCGCTAAAGAATGTTCTCCTAAACGGAAACCGAATGGATCTCATTGTAGTCAGAGGAATCTGTTAGACTCTGTTCCGGTCAGTTATGTGCCGATTCCGACACTTCTGTTATTTTTGTTCTATAATGGAGAAGAAGAATGGAGAATAAGAATGGAAATAAATAGTGCTGATGTTGGGAATGTAGACTGGGAGTTAAGACAAAGGTGCAATATAATCAACATATCCCTCCATGTTGTCTGATTTGTATTATAGCTCTTCATCCAGATATTGGAATTCAATTTGAGATTTTATGCTAAACGTTTTCACACTTAAAACAATGTGGCTGAACTCAGCATGGGGGCATTAGGCTAGAATGGTAGCCTGTGTCCGCTGAGACGTTAGTGAGCATTATTTGTGTGTAACCTCTTGACAGTAGACCTAAAGTTCTATACTAAATGCGGGTAAGTTGTCAATCTTCTTTGTTCCCACCTGTCTTATTGCCATCTTAAATACCAATAGGTGTCATTTGCCATTTTACTGAGATAACGTACAGTGCCAGCCAAGAGCTGGAGTGATACGACTCCGTCTGAATCTCTAAATGGCGAAGTGTGTTTGAAGGTCATGATAAACTTTGATACATACAGAGTCAATTGGGGGAAAAAACTGCCTCAGGAGATATAAATGGGCTGATCAGTAAACAGAAGCATTTGTAAAAGACCCGAATGCACAGTCCCTGAGAGAGGACTGACATGTTAATGGTAAGAGAGTGGTGTATTTTCCTCAGCTGTGATGGTTTGTTAGCAGGAATTACTCGGTTGTCATGTTTCTGTAGCATGTGCAGTATTTTATAAAGCCATTTCAGAGACAGCCGGACTTGTAATTTGTGTAAGCAACCGCGGCAAATGTCAGCCCTCATTTTCCTTTCATTGATGTAAGTTTATATCGTTTTAATAAGTATCTTTATATGATGGCATTATGTGTTTTATGCTGTTCTTTTACATTTATACTGTACATCTATATTTTTCTTGAATCATTATCTAAATAATATCTATGGAGCATAATAAATAGGGGACAAGACATGACTTGCTGTAGAGTGGCTATGATTCTGTAACTGTCTGTTCCAAACGAAAAGAAGCTCACAGTGGATGAGATAGTGGCCTGCTCTGGTTTACATCCATCAGAGCTTCCAGCATCCCCTTTAGACATAGCTGTGAGCCAGGTATCATCATAAAAGCTGGCTACTTCTGGCGGATTTACACAGGGCAGTTGTCGGGCCGAATATCAAGAACGAACATTTGAACAATGCTCGTACTCGATGATCTATTCGTGTGAACGATCACCCGATGAATGAGCTCGTTCATTGGGTGAAAATAAAATCATATCTACACAAACCAACTGAAAAGTGGCATGAAGCAGACTGTGCTCAACCCAAAAATGCAGTTGTGCATATATATATATACAGGGGAGCAGATCCTGTACTTGTGACCCGTTGCTAATGGCGATCCCCAGCAAAAATGCATACGGTGGAGGATGCCCGCAGCGGACCACAAGTACCACAATAGACATCCTACACAAAATGGCAATAGTGTGGATGTGATAAATAATATAACAATATAGCAATAACAAATGACAAAACAGGTGCACACTGCGGTCTTACTAAGCCCTCAAACTAATGTTAAAATTGAGAGGTTAGTCAACATGTCCTACAGTGGAGGACATGTCTTATGCCCAAGCACCACGCCAAGGTCTCTCAAGTAGCTCGACCTAACACTCACCTACCTGTGCCATATTGGCAATACCAGGGGCCAGTGGGCAAAATGACAGGAATGTATTAGGCCGACTCGCAGCAGAATCCTCAGTTATCTCCAGCATGTAACCATGCCTGCAATGGGAGGAGGGAGAAGGCTGTGAGCCCCACCCAAGACTGGCTGATATGGCCCAGGCCTCACAGGTGCACCTAAATATAGCCTCTGGTTGGAAAACAGGCTACATTTACATGGGAGTTTATACGCCCATGTTGACTAACCTCTCAATTTTAACATTAGTTTGAGGGCTTAGTAAGACCGCAGTGTGCACCTGTTTTGTCATTTGTTATGGCTATATTGAAAATAAAATCATTGCTGATGCAGACATGTCAGTCATTGTTTTTTAGGTTCTGCTGCCCAGAATCAAAGAATGTGTATGGGGATGAGCAATTGCAGTAGTCATCACTCATCCTCATACAGTAAGGTGAGGGCTACATGTGATCTTAAAGGAAATTGTCACCAAATTATTTTTTTTACTATTTTAAACCAGATAGCAACACAATTTTTCTAATCTGTTTTTATCATCTGATTGCAGATTTATTTATTTCCAGATACATACAGTGGGATGCGAAAGTTTAGGAAACCTTGTTAATCGTCATGATTTTCCTGTATAAATCGTTGGTTGTTACCAACGCTGGCACTGTTATGGGGGGGGGGAACTGTGGATGGCACTGTTATGGGGGATCTGTGGATGGCACTGTTATGGAGGATCTCAGTGTCATGCACAGATCCCCCCCTCAGTGTCATCCACAGATCCCCCCAAGTGTCATCCACAGATCTCCCCTCTCAGTGTCATCCACAGATTCCCTCCTTAGGGTCATCCACAGATCCCAAGTGTCATCCACAGATCCCCCCTTAAGTGTCATCCACAGATCCCCCGAAGTGTCATCCACAGATCCCCCCTTAAGTGTCATCCACAGATCCCCCCCTCAGTGTCATCCACAGATCCCCCCTCAGCGTCACCCACAGATCCCCCCCTCAGTATCATCCACAGATCCCCCCTCAGTGTCATCCACAGATCCCCCCTCAGTTCATCCACAGATCCCTCCCCTCAGTGTCATCCACAGTCCCCCCCAGTGTCATCCACAGATATCCCCCCTCAGTGTCATCCACAGATGCCCCCCTCAGTGTCATCCACAGATCTCCTCCCCACCCAGCGCGGTCTCCTAGCTAATTTATTCACTGCAGTTGCCTCTGAAATTGAAGAGAAGCGCCTTAATCTCGCACAGGTGCACTGGCAGAGGCCAGGAAGATGGCGCATGCGCACTTCGATGCCTCTGCCAGTGCACCTGTGCGAGATTACGGCGCTTCTCTTAAATTTCAGAGGCAAGTGCAGTGAATAAATTAGCTAGTAGGCGGTGCTGGGCGGGGAGGACACAAACAGTTCTATTTCTGAATTTAACCCCCTCGGTAGTAATGTGTCTAATTTAAAATTTAGACACATTACTACCGAGGGGGTTAAATTCAGAAATAGAACTGTTTGGGTTTGAATAGAGAATGAATACGGAGCAGCAAACTATGCAAATTAAGGGGAGGGGAGAATGAATATTGGGAGTATAAATAACAGTAGAAATCGCAGTAAGTGGAGGAATCCCTGACGAAGAGTGTCATATGTACTCGAAACGCGTTGGTAGTTTTTTCCCTTGCTGCCATCCGTAGTTTGCTTGTGGTGGCATCACCCGCTCAAAAGTGAGCGAGAGCAACAGGTAACGGAAGCATATCGTCACCGGCCGGGGCGAGCTCCTATATTTGGAACACTGTTTTGACGAGTCGACTGTGCAACTTCCCCCCCTTTGATCTGCCCCGCTGCCCCACACAAGCAGAGGAGTGAAGATCGCCACACGACATTTAACTACATCACGGACATCTTTATCAAGGTATGATTGAGTTATATATGATACCAGTATCGTAGTGTGCATGTGTGTAGCAATAGGAAGAAGTTGGTGGGCAATCTCAAATCACAGAACAGTGCGCTTGGTGTCATTATTTGATTGTGTGCTTTTCAGGCTGGGCTTTGTAGTCCTACACAGCAGTTAAAGGGACTGCTGGTACACTGCAGCGACGCATAGTGTGAACAAGCGCCAGTGGACAATACTTTTTTATTATTAGGCTTAGTGGCCAGTGTGAAAACTGCAGGATTTACATTTGCTGTGGGCACCCGCACCCTTGAAAAAGTCTATGGTGTACCAATATGCCTTAGAGTTTTCTTGCCATTCCTTAGTGCAGGGTGCACTATGAACAGCACAGGCAGCGCACTGAATGTAGGCAGGCTATTATAGCTGAATGATAAAGTACATAGAAGACATACTATACTGGACTGTAGTAGCCAGGTTAAATTGCCATGTTGGCACTTTTAGATAAATAAGTGGGTTTTGGGTTGCAGTTTGGGCACTCGGTCTGTAAAAGGTTCGCCATCACTATTCTATAGCATGATCAGTCCCCATGTTCAATATGATAGGTTCCCTTTAATGACGTTGTCATGGGTCCATGTCTCATTTTGTAACTCCTTTAGGCAAGATAAGCAATAAAATAAGAGTACACATAAATATTTCAGTACATCACATAATCCATGTCAAGTTCCATAATGGTAAAGGTATCTGACTGCTCAGGTGCTTAGAGAAAATGTTCTCTCAATCTGTTTGCATAATTGCTAATGTTAACACTGTAGATTATTAGCAGAAGCCTTGCACTTTCAACCTGTTCATTTCTTTTGTACTTTCATATAACAACCACAGATTCTATTACACAGTGATCGTCTCCTCTCCTATGCATAGTACCCCAGTACAGGAGCCTTATTTCTGGTTCTGTCAGACTCTTAACAGTGTTGGGAATATTATTAGGAAGGAAAAGTTCTTCCCTATAATAAAAACAAAATTTTAATGCAGCCGGTCATTAATATTTATTTGTTTATGTATTGCCGGCAAGGAAGCAACATATTATATTTTAGCATTTGACTGTTTGAGATGCACTAGTTAGACAACTAATTAGCACGCGTTGGATGGTTTTCAATTCCTTTTAGAAGATTGCTTACTAAATAATTGATGCCATGGATTACTGGAGGCATCAACAGAACATTAGAACATTATTTTGGAAAGCATCTCTACAAGCGTTGGCCTTTCATATCTTGAATTAACGTAAATTAATCACAACACGAAAATAGATTTTAGAATTAAGACCACAAGTTGGCCACGTGAATGCAAATTTAAACAAATGCTGACTTATTAAAATATTGTCGAACATTTCATCCTTTATTTTGTATGAGGTCAATGAAAAAGGCTGCAAGGGCAAAATCTTTTATTCTGCCAACCACAAGATGTGCATACACATCTCTTACATTTTATGATCAATACTCTTAAAGGGGTTCTCTAGATATACATATTTTTTGGCAAGTGCCTACAGCCTGTCTCCGTAAACAGAAGATTCATACCTACCTGTTCCCCTCCGCTCTGGTCTTCCGCAATACCTCTGCTGTATCCATGTTCCAGTCCCTGGCTTGTTTCCTTCTGGAGCTGCATGGGCATGCTCACATGCTGTGCTGCAGCCAGTGAATGTCTTCACCAATAACGTAGTCAGAAGCCCATGCAGCGCTGGAAGAAAACAAGCCGGACCCTTGAACATGGAGACAGCAGAGGCATTGTGGAAGACCGGAGCGGAGGGGAACAGGTAAGTATGAATCTTTTGTTTAGGCATTTGCTTAAAAATCTGTATTCCTAGAGAACTCCTAAAAAGGGGTTTCCCTACAATCGACAAGTATTACCTATCTACAGAATAAGGAAAAAATGCCTGATTTTTTGGGGCCTCCCTGCTGAAACATGATCTAATCGCTAGGTCCCAAACTTCACACTCCTCTTCACTGTACAAATTCTGCGAGGAAGAGTTTGAATGAAGCAGGTGTCAAGCATGTGCATCAGTCCAATAGTTACCCCATCATCCTTATAAAGGTCTCTTACCAAGTTAAGCCAGTTCCGTCTGCTCTGCCCTGGTGAGGGGAAATCACCCTGAAACAACTGTCTGCAGATGAGATACTGGCTTAGCTATAATCTTAAATTGTGTCTCAAGGTTTGTTTAAAAGTTTGAGCATTGACTTATAGGATAGCTACATTACAACTGGTGGCTTTAGAGGCACAGCCTTCATTTCTTTTTGAAAGGAGAGCTAATTTGTATAAGTTTTTTCCGGGAGGAGCATTGCATGGTCTATAAGTCTCCATATGCCTGCTAAGCACTCTCCATAAGGAGAAATAGTACACCTCAGTAGAATTCAAATGTAGCAGTAGCATGCATGTTCAACCAATGCATTATTCAAACTATACCCTACATAACTATAATGAGGAGGAATGGGGGGCACAGGTTCATTGGTATTCACATGTTGACAATCCACAGTGGATTGGTGTAAATGAACTTCTTTTGGATACTTGACCTTTGGCATCATGTGGCACTATACATCTCTAGTCCCACATGCCATGGAGTCAACTCCCGCAGTCCCTGACAGTTGCCCTCTACTCCTGCCCATAAAATAAAGAAGTGGCATGCTCTTAGACAGCTAAATACCCTATTGAATCGTATTGCCAGGAAATATCCCTTTCAATGCTTTGGTTTAATGATGGACTTAGATTATGTGGACCAAGCCACACAGAACCTACTTCTGAGGGCTTGGTCCATAATGCTACTATCTACTCAATCAGTTGGTCATCTAGGTTTTGTAGCTTCCACACACAGATGACTAACGCTCCAGTTTACTGCTTGTTGATGACACTTGCCCTGACACAACCCTTCGAGCGTGCTTTCACATGTGCCATTTTCATACAGTTTTTAATGCAGTTTTTGAAACCATAATTAGGGGTAGATTAAAGAGAAGCACACAATGTCTCATATTTAATTCCCCTCCTCTTATTATTCACTAATTGACTTGCCTTCAAAACCTGCATTAAAAACTGAATAAAAAGGGTATTTACCCATGAATAGCATTTATCACCTAACCATAATTGTGTGATTGTTGGGGTTCTGGTCACCGGCATCCCCAAAGAGTCCAAGAAAGGGAGTCCCCGGGTTTTCTGCTTGAATGGAGCGGCAGTGCACAGGTCCACCTCTCCATTCAATTCTATAAGACTGCTGTAGACAGCTCTCCATCAGTTGCTTAGAGGTCCCCAGTGGTCAGAACCCGAACACGGATAGGTGACAAATGGTGTTCATGGCAAAGCCACTTTAAACACATAGGGTAGGAAATAGTTTATCCTGTTCAGCCACAGCCTTTCATGTAACGTGGAGTATGCCGAAGGATTTTTATATACACGCAAGTGTGGTGACAAAGTGACATTGAGTGCTGTGTAGATTGGCAATAATCACAAATTAGCATGTCTTCTTTAATGAGCTGATTGGATGTATGGGTGCAATCAGCTTAATTGTGAACACATTGATAAACAAATGCTGGTGGTGTTTCTGTTCCTTGGTACATTTTTTTGTTGGCAGCGCACACTTCATTTTAAGCATCGAATTATTATGCCTTACACAACCATAGTTTTAGAATCATCTCTAATTTGTCATATTACTCAGAATTAAATGTTTACTTTTGAACAAAGCTGTGTTATCAGCCTCCAGCAAATAGATGCTCACTGTAATTAAACATTGTTAGTCGGGTCTAAGGTTTTAAATCAGCTGTGAAGTACAGTAGGAAATTTCAGATCAATGGCATTTTCAGAAGTTATATAAACTAGAAGAACACTCTAACGAAGATGAACACAGATGACCCATGTTATTCAGGGGTCCAGAGGGGAGGAGACATTTCCAACTACATTAAAGTTAGAAGTAGTTAGAAGTAATATATTGTAGCAGCTGGGCTTTTGCTATAGGCTGCAGTAATGTCTGAGGAGTGTATAACTTTGGATAGGAGCATAGCTTAGAATTGTTAGTAGGTGGAGTATGGGTGTGGGAAGAGGCGTAAGTATAGGAGATGCAGAGGTCACAGTCAGAACTTGGTCCTGGGGCCTCGGGATGGGGATGTCAAAAATTTCCTCTGTCCTCTATGGGGACACTAACTCTACAAATGAGAGATGATAGTTTGGAAGACCTTTTCAGATTTTGTATTAGAACCCAAAAGCATTAAGTTGTAGTAGTGTGATTGAAATGTTTTATAGTGTCATGTTTATAGTGTGGTTCTTTTGAATAAAGCAAAGATCCTACCCCCTCCCCCGGATTATTTATATTAATTGCCAATATTTTTGGTGAGAACAATGAATTAATGATTGAGAAACATAGATTATTGCTTGTTTTATATTACATTAAGAAATTTTGTAAAATAAATTAAAATAAATAATCATAATCTGCGATACATGTTCTTCAACTAATTCGTTATTTATAAGCAGGATATGAGTGACGCAATATGCATCTGATGTGTGTGTTCAATACATGTGCTTCTTTGGTCCAACATAAATTGCTGAAAGGGGGTTGCCCATGTCACCTATTGGTGGCATATCGCTAGGATATGCCACCAATGTCTTATAGGTGTGGGTCCTAGAGTTGGAAACTAGAGCACACTGCACATGTGCAACATGCTCTCCTTTCATTTCTATGGAGCTTCCAAAAAGAGCCGAGCAAGCGCGCTCGGCTATTTTCGGACTCCCATAGTAGTGAATTGAGAGTGCACCGCCCAAGCGCACCCGCCTCTCCATTAATCTCTATGGGATTTCCAGAAATAGCCAAGCCGGCACTCACCTATTTTCTGCACTCTTACAGATGTGAATGGAGGGTGCACCCTCGTTCACTTTGGTGGCCCCACTCTAGAGATTGGTGCAGTTCCCAGAGGTGGAACCCACACCTATTTGACATTGGTGACATATCCTAGCAATATGCCAGCTGTGTGAGATGTGTCAAGCCCATTAAAGGAAGTGGGGCTTACATAATTCTTGCATAAGTTACCTTTGCTTTTAGTGTTTGTCTTTGATGTTACCACCCTTAGCTTTTCGACCCATGCTCTATAAGATAGATGGTATCTTGTGATCATTCTTGCTGTAATGGACTTACTTACAGATTGTGGAAAGATTATGGTTATACCCAGCAGCCAATCTGACCCGGAAGAGCTGCAGTAGGAGAAACAGAGCAGTAGTCTAAGCCAGTGATGATACCAGAGGTGGAATGTAGACTACTTCAGAACATATCTATGCAGCAGTCACAGATCATAGCTATACCCTTATGGAAACTACTTAAAAAGCAGCCAATCAGCCACTATGAACAAAGGAAGTAGCTGGTATTACCTGGAGGTAGTTAGGATTCTGTAATGATTGGCTCATCTGGCAATGTGCTGCTGCACCCTCTGCACTTTGATTGACAGGGCCAGATGTGATGACTTTTTTGCTCCCTGGCCCTGTCAATCAAAGTGCAGAGGATGCAGCAGTTGCAGAAAGAGCAGAACCTCTAGGTGTAACGGCAAAGCCTTCGTTGCTCCTAGAGGCTCATTTGCATATGTTAAAACATCATTTTTCCCAGCAATGGGGCCACATATGAACATGGGACCAACACCGATGTCTTCAGCCAAGCGCTCATGTAACAGGTCAGCCAGTGTCATAGGTACAGATTTGCTGACACAGGCCCCATTTTAAAATTAAGCCACCGAAAAGCTGATCTCAAAAATTGTGGTTAAAGAGGAAGTCACTTTTTTTTTTTTTGATGGGACTACAAGGACTTACAGTATGTTGTCTATAGAGACCTTATATATAGGTGCTATATAAATGAACAATCTATTTTGCAGTCATAATCCTCAGAATGAACCCAGTCTACTAACACAGTGTATAATGGCACAATATGAGCTCTGGTATGTCAGTGCTATTTATTTTAGATCATAGAGCCCCTTTAATAAAATATCAGCCCTTAGCAGACCCTTGAGTCTTCTTTACCCTCATTTCTGGTTTCTATGAAAGTGAGGTCTGTATAGTTTATTTGAAGGTGATGTTTTTTGCACTTCACTGACATCGACTCAAGTTAAAATTAGACTTCCAGATCTTTATAGTGTGCACGTTATGTAGTCCGTTTGGACTTAAGTTCCTGGAATTTTCTGGTTAAATAAACCTTGGTAGGCTATGTATGTTTATTCATCAAACACCTTGAGAAAGGAGTAGTCTTCTTGCATAAAGCTTCTTCGGTCTGAACTGACGACATCTGTAACAGATGCTGTTTACTGAGCCTGACGCATCGGGGCGTTCAGGATGAAGATTTGTTTCAGATTGTACTTTAAAATGTTGAAATGTTTCATGCAGAAGGAAAGATCTTTCAATCTCTTGTGAATGTATTATGTGTAATTACATAATAATCCTATATTCTATAGGGCAGATGATGTTCTTACAACTGTAAAGGCAACCTTCATTAGAGGTTCGTGAACTTAGAGGGTTTCATTGTCAGGGTGTTAGCAAGAGTTTCAAAGAAAACCGCTACTCTCCAGATGAAGAAGAGATTATTGAAATCTCCACTTCAGGAGCAAGTAGACAGGATTTAGTGCTATGAAAGATGAGCATTACAAGCACCCAGCTGGAAAGACAAAGGTTTCATTCAATTGATTTGAATGAGATAAAGTACTTATTATATGATTCTGGAGAACGTGGTCTAGACTTTGTATGCTCCACACTGCTGCCTAAAGAAGTTATTTTGATTAGGAATATGTTACAAGTTAGTGTTACACGTCCGATGGGAAATGATAGCCGCTAAACCAGCATGTTTGATACTGCATCAGCTCATCTAGAATTTGAAGTATGAAGTATGAGACACATTTGTAATGACCCAGAGTGGCATTACCACCTCTTTTGGGCCCCGCTATCTGTAATGGTTGATCCTGTGTCATCTCTTATATTTATTGCCATTTCCTGCAAGGTGTATATGTTCATTTCCTTGCAAATGTAATGTTCAAGTGTTATGTGCCTGGTTCACCAGCAGATGGTGGCAATCTGTGCAGAGCTACTTAGCCTTGAGTGGAGCCTTTTTGTCCATTTCAGCCTTCTCTAGAGAGGGAGGAGTAGAGAGCTAGTGATAGTGAAGGTCAGTCTAACCTACTCCATCTTGGGGAGAGGTTGTGTGTAGGCCAGCAGAGCACTGTCTGCTTTGCTGGGCCTGCAAGCCCTGCCTGCAAAAGTCCTTTATGGTTACTTGTCCCCTGGGCTTGCATTGCCTTAATTCCAAGCTAAGCTTGATGCCAGGAAGAAGTTCCTAGGATTAAATATAAAGTAAGAGACAGACTACAGACAGCTTAGTTCCATCAGAAGAGGAAGAGTTTCCTATTTACCCAGCCAGCATAGCAGAGCTGAGAGATTTACAGCATAGCAGAGCTGAGATTTTTGCAGACGTATTTGCCGCCCAGAATAAGCCAATACCTGCTGATGACCAAGATAAAGTTTGGAAACTGTTTGGATTACTTTTTATGGCAAGCAAAGCTGTCTTCAACGTTAATACAAAGTCTGGACTCCATTTATTCTGCTTATTTATCATCCAAGTTTAACAACCCCCTTTTTGCACTTGCTTCGGAATACACCACGCCTGAGATCCAAAGATATCTAGGTAGGAGCACCGTGACACGTATCTATAACATCTACATAAATATTGGATGCCACTCTACACCACTCTGGCAATCCTACCCCTTGGTACCAACACTTCCATCTACAAAGGGGACTCCATGTCCTTGTTGCGTAACTACAACTGGCGTCACGACTACTTGCTCTAACAGAGGGACATATAATCGTTAATACCTCTTAAGCGGCAAGGGATTCCCCAGGCGCTGGCAATAGGTCACTGCTCATTTATTAAGGTGTTTCAGTCTTAATAACCCGTATAGCTGGCGGAGTATCCGCCAAAGTTATGAAGAAGCGCCGGCCTCTATATAACTTCTGCGCATCCAGCACCAGTTCTAAATGTAAGACAGCCTCCGAAACATAGAATGTGTCAGCAGATAAGAACCATTTGGCCCATCTAGTCTGCCCAATATGCTGAATACTATGAATAGCCCCAGACCCTATCTTATATGAAGGATGGCCTTATGCCTATCCCATGCAGGCTTAAACTCCTTCACTGTATTTGCAGCTACCACTTCTGCAGGAAGGCTATTCCATGCATCCACTACTCTCTCAGTAAAATAATACTTCCTGATATTACTTTTAAACCTTTGCCCTTCTAATTTAAAACTATGTCCTGTTGCAGCAGTTTTTCTTCTTTAAAATATTCTCTCCTCTTTTTTACCGTGTTGATTCCCTTTATGTATTTAAAAGTTTCTATCATATCCCCTCTGTCTCTTCTTACTTCCAAGCTATACATGTTATGGTCCTTTAACCTTTCCTGGTAAGTTTTGTCCTGCAATCCATGTACTAGTTTAGTAGCTCTTCTCTGAACTCTCTCCAAAGTTTCAATATCCTTCTGCAGATATGGTCTCCAGTACTGCACACATTACTCCAAATGAGGTCTCACTAGTGCTCTTTAGAGCGGCACGAGCACCTCCCTCTTTCTACTGTTAATGCCTCTCCCTAGACACCCAAGCATTCTGCTGGCATTTCCTGCTGCTCTATGACATTGTCTGCCCACCTTTAGGTCGTCTGATATAATGACCCCTAAATCCCTTTCCTCAGATACTGAGGTTAGTACTGTCTAAAAGACCTGGCGTGAGCAGGGAAAAGTAGCACATGGCGGCGCAACTAAAAGTTGTGCTACAATCTGTGCATAAAATATGCCTAATTTAGGCGTATTTCATATTAATTAATGACCCCTATGTGTTTCCACTAAAATGGCATCTGAACATGTAGAATGTATGTGTAGGGGAACCTGCTGTATATTTTGCCGACTTCACACAGTGCAGTTTGGTGCCATTTTTTATCCTTTTTTTTCTTTTTAATCAAAATATATTCTAAAGAAAGGAAAAGCATGAAGAAAAAAACTATTACTTTTCCTCTCCAGTCCCAGTTTTGGTTGAACAATGTTGAACAATGTACTGTATGAATCAAAGGCATAACCTGAAGCTCCTGGGTCCCCAAAATCTGTAATAAAACTTCCACCAACCTCTCCCTCTACTCCTGGTGACCCTGGCTGCCCTGGTCACTCTGGCCTTCCATGCAGGCTACGGCATGCTTACCAGCTCAGCTTCCTTCTGTCATCCTGTAGGGTGCACCTGGACTCCCTTTGGCTCCTATAGTGCATGCTCCTTAGTCTTTAGCAGCCAATTGCTGGCAACCTAGGGATACTTAAGATACCCTTTCCTGAGTAATCGGCTGTCTAGCTTGCTACTTCCCTGCAAAGATGCAATAGTTATGTTTGTCTGCCCATGTACCAACTTGTGTTTTCCTGATGTGACCCTTCACTGCTTGACCTCTGTCTGATCTCCTTACTGACCCTGAGATGCCTTCCCTGACCATGTACTGTTTATCGGATTGCACGTTTTTTTCCTGCCTGACCTTGGCTTGTCCCTTACTACGGACTGCCAGAATACTGTGGATAGGATGTGGATCCATTCATTTAATGGGTCTGCAAAAAAATGCGAAAAACACAATGTGTGCTGTCTGCATTCGTATTTCCGTTCCGTAACCCCCCAAAAAGATAAAACATGTCCTATTCTTGTTCGTTTTACAGAGAAGGATAGGCATTGTTACAAAACGGATGCAACACGGATGTCACACGGATGTCTTTCATATTTTCAGAGAATGACCTTGCCACCTTTCAAGATGCATCCGGCCCATTTAGATGACGAATACCTACCCCCCCCCCCCTCCATAACACATATGGATGGGGCCAGAATCCTGGTGCTACATACAGGTAGCACACAAGCAGTGCTGCTTTTAGTAGAAAGCAGTCCTCAGTGCAGTCCATGGGAGATTTGAGAGTTTTTTTTTTTAAGAATTTCCCTATTTCCAGGAGCCTCCTAGACGTTTTGAGATAGTTGTCAAGAATACTTACGGTATAAATGGTTCAGAAACCATAACAAAGTGCTGTTTACCATATATCACACTAAGGCATCTTGGAACATATACATCCTTGATTTCTTCTTGAAATTTGCATTTTGTAGCAGATGAAAAGAATGTAATTGAATTTGTAAAACCGTTAATTTTGGAAGTAAATTAAGAGCTATAAACGCATGGCTTTTTAGTATGGCCATTTGGGGAAAGATTCAGAAATTATTTTCTATTCTCAAATTATAGTTTTTTTTGCATCAGGAGTTAAAAGTGAAATTTCTCTAGGGCCTTCTTCAGTCTATGGTTTCTATGGTTACCTGAAATGCAGGAGATGAAGGCAATGAATGAACTCAAAGAAAACATAATTTTTTGTCTATGAAATCTGGAAAGACTCTAGGGACCAGGGCAAGGGCATTATAGAAATTCAGGTCTTTAATGCTTCTGAGCATATTGCTTCTTTAAGTCTGTGGGCACTTGTGGCCAATTATTTACAGGTTGTCTGCTTTGCCATTTCCTCCTGTTGGAATTGTGCGAACATTTCAGTCATAAGTAAATCAATATTCAGTTTCAGTATTTTAGTTTAAGTCTTTGTCCCAAGTCACCAGAGTAATGTGAAGAATGATCTTACTAAATTGAACAGGACAAGAGGAAAATGAGGGTGATACTGGTGTTTTTCCAAAATGTTTTCCAATGTATGACTCAGACAACAATTGTATTGTTCTGCCTGAAACGCGTCAAATCAAAGTTGACATTGGTTTGTTTAGGGGTAACGAGTTAGCATTTCTTTTTCATATGCCTTTTCTTCTCTTCTCTTCTTTACACTGTGTGAAGCATCTTAATTAGCTTTATTTACCAACAATATATCCTCACATCGAAGCCATCGCTGCTGTATGGAGAGATTTATGAAACTATCTATAAGAGAAGCTGCCTTTGTTGCCCACAGCAACCAATCACAGCACAGTTTCCATTTTGAAAAATGAAACTGGTGCTGTGATTGGTTGCTATGAGAAGCCAAGACATTTTCATATTTCTGCCCCAATGTGTCTGGAATCTGCAGCATTTTTGGCAACTGTACAGTGACCCAGCAGTGACAGAATTTTACCTTTTTTCAAATATTAAAATTTCTAGGTACATCAAATGCAATATTAAATGGTGTCATTAGAAAGTATAACTTGTCCCACACAAAAAAAAGCCCTCATATGGCTATGTGAACAGAAAACTAAAAAAGTTATGGTTTCAGGGAAGGCAGGGAGTGAAAAACAAAAACTTAAAAATGGAAAATCACCCGGAGTAGAAAGGATTAACATTACTATCCACAGTAGATGAGAAATGTATCATATAATCAAGAAGCATAATTTGGAACCTAAATATCAAGAATGTATTATATTGGTTGCTATTTGTGGATTATAAAACGACACTAGACTGTAGTAGAACATCGATCCCTGGAGTTAGAAGGTCAGATTTGCACCTTTAGATATTGGCAGCCCCGACTACATGTATATGAGCGCTATAAAGCAGACTTAGCCATCTACCAGCACTTCCATACTATTAGCTAGTAAGAAGCCTGTAAAACTTTCCAGCCTCTCATAATAGTGGATTTATTTTTTCCGAATTGTGGCCAACAGAAGAAAATCCACAAAAATCTTCTGCTGTAAAATATATTGCTTTCAATAAAAGAACTCATTGTAGCCGTCTTTTTTATTGCTGCCCAGGTTCCTCTAACCGTGAAAATGTAGCGCATCGAGGATACTATTACATCTACCAGATGATGGCTCGAAACGCATAAGACAGCTTCCCTGTCTCATCAAGCCTAATTAGTTTTAAGCACAAATTCCAGCCTGAAATAAGTTAGGAAATAAAAGGATGTTTTCAGAATATTAGCTCATGGCTGATTGCCTGTACGGAGTTACAATGTGCATCAGTGCACCGCTTCCTAGCAATTACAAACTTAAATTCATTTTGAGTATAGCATCTAAACTTTCAGAACAATGTCAGGTATAATATCACTGTTTGCTGCTGTGACTCATGCAGCCTTCAGAGAAGTATCTGGGGCCTTTTGATGGCTCCGTACATCACTTAGTAAATGTCTGGGACCCAGGTCGAGAATTAAATGAAGATCCAGATAAATGGATGGATGAATATAGATAGATAGATAGATAGATAGATAATAGATAGATGATAGATAAATAGATAGATAGATAGATAGATAGATAGATAATAGATGGATGGATGGATTAGATAAACAGATAATTGATAAATGATAAATAGTTATAGTTGATAAAAAGATGATAGATAGATAGATAGATAGATAGATAGATAGATAGATATGCGGTAGATAGACCCACGACGCTGGAGGACTTCAGGTCCTTAATAAAAACAATACACACCAGACAGCTCCCATTGCTAGGCACCGTGCTTTGGTCTAGCACAGTGGTGGCAAAGCTATAGCTCAGGTGGCAGAGGCGGCACTCAGAGCCCTCTCTATGGGCACCCGCACCCTGGAAAAAGTCTAAGGTGTACCAATATGCCTTAGACTTTTCCTGCCATTCATCAGAGCAGGGCACGCTATGAACAGCACAGGCAGCGCACTGAATGTAGGCAGGCTATTATAGCTAAATAATAAAGTACAAGGAAGACATACTATACTGGACTGTAGTAGCCAGGTTAAATTGCTGTGTTGGCACTTTGCGATAAATATGTGGGTTTTGGGTTACAGTTTGAGCACTCGGTCTGTAAAAGGTTCACCATCACTGGTATCTGCTGCTCTACATAAAATAACATTTACTCATTACATTTTTCCACACCTTAATTGTAACAGCTGATAGCGGTACTAGGGGCTCCCAGCACAAAGAACGCTGCAGATTCTTGTGCTGAAGGGAGCGTAGTCCAAAAGCTAATAGTGTAATCGAATTTATTGCAAATTTTACGATTACTTTCTGGCAAAATTCTCTAAATGGTGCCTACCATTTCACAGGTCAGGAGACAGAGAAGAAGGCCAAATTTGGTGTTACCACCTACTACCATCCGGTGAGGCTCTGATGTCTGATCAGCTGTTTAAACTGAGCGCCACAGCCTCTTTGTATCTTACCATTGGATAGCGACTCTGCTTGGTATTGCAGCTCAGCCCAATTTACCTAAACGGGACTGAGCTGTGTCTAGTCCATGTGACCGATGAATGTGACATCAGTGGCCTACGAAGAGGCCAGCTGAGAAAACAAATAATGAAAAAGAGGTGGAACTTCATTTTTTCCCCTGCCTAGTGGCCCTTCTGGCAACCGAAAGCCCTATTCACCTGAATGAAGATGCACTGCAGTTCCCCTGCACAGCAGAGTAATTGAGAAAGCACTGTCAGGTAAAGACTGTGCAGGCGTGCAGGATGAATGGGCATCCCAGAGGTCAGACCCCCACCAATCATAAAATGATAACATATCCTAGATAGGGAACACAAAATACAATAAATAAATAAACTGAACAATTAAATTTCTTCAGTAGTCCTTAAGGTCAAAATCAACTATGCCATGAAGGGCTTAATATGCACTTAAAGACATGATCCTACAAATTAAAAATACATGCACACTATTATTTTAACTATATCAGTGCAAAGAGTTCTGCTCTCCATTGTAATTTTCACCTTTTTGGCTTTTTTACTCATCTCTCTGCAACTCTGGTATCTTCCCATGTGACCATTAAGCACCTGCATCTCCCAGAATTGAATTGCAGTCAGCTCATGTTAACCCCTCTCCTGTCTTTCTCCCCTGCCTAGAAAATAGTCCTTTATACATATCAGGCAACACACTGTGTGCTGTCCGCATCAACATAACCATTTCACGTCCATGCAAAAAAATAGAACATGTCCTATTCTTGCCTGTTTTGGAATAGAATAGGCATTTCTAACATAAGGCGGTACTTACGGAGGGGAAAATGCGGGATGCACATGGACGGTGTCTGTGTTTTGTGCATCTGCGGTTTGCGCTCCACGATAGTGTGAATGGGGTAAAAAAGTGACAGTGTTGGACTTTTTTCATTTAATGTAAGGGGTTCACATCACTATTTAGTTTATCGTTCTTCTGAACCATCAGAAGAACAGAAAAATAGACAAAAAAAAACGATCCTGTATTTTTAAAGCGTTTTTGTAGATTTTGTTGCTGATGACTAGGGATGAGTGAATCGACTTCGGATGAAACATCCGAAATTGATTCGCATAAAACTTTGAATATTGTATGGCGCGGTTCGCTCATCCCTACTAATGACCTATCCGACCCCCTCCGATCAGATACTGGCGATCTATCCTGAGGATAGCTCATCAGTATAAAAATCTCAGGAAACTCTTTAAGCATCCGTTATGCTCAGTTATGCACATTTTGCATCCTTTTGAGATCCCTTATTTTAGACAGAAAAAAAATGCTTTTTGTGTGAATTTTTTTTCCGTCTAAAATAAGGGATCTCAGATGGAAATGGTTAAAACGAATGCAAAATATGCATAACTAAACATAATGGATGCATAAAGAGGTTTCCTGAGATTTTTATACTGAGGATAGGTCATAGGAATCTGATTGGTGGGGGTCGGATAGGTTATCAGTAAAAGAAAATGTCCGAAAACCCTTTTAAAATACAGGATCAGTTTTTTTCCGTTTATTTTTCTGCTCTTCCGATGGATCAGAATAACGGAAAACGAAACGGTGATGTGAACTCGGCCGGTTAATGTAAATTGCAGTAAATATCCTGCGATGCTAATTTTAAATACACAATATATCCATCAGAATCGGTAGTATCGGTGATCACTGTGATGAGCAGTGTATTAGATAATGATCCTATGCTGACCAATCATGTATGCAAAAAAAAAAATAGTGCAATAAGGTGCATTTCACTGCAAAGTCACACAGGAGCCTTCGTTCTATCCAGTTAGCAAAGTCAAGATGCTTGCGCTGGGTGCGACGGCTTTGGTAACATTAGTTCCCTAGCAACACTGATGTGAAAAGCATGTATAATTGTCAGTGCTCCTGCCGAGAAGCATCCAGCGCGCAGTATGGCAGATGAAATATATTTATTATTTTAATTAGTAAACCTCGACTTCCCTTTTTATGGGAATCCAATGGAAGCGCGCTTTATATGAGTTTAGTTATTATCCTATGAGAGATTATACTAACCCCCAACAGAAGAATATATTCTGAGCTCATTACTTGCTGATCACAATCTTTATTTCATTTTTATGTCATTGTTTTCATGCATAATAACTTGTAAGCAATATAAAACGTGGAATATCCTGGCAATAAAGGAAATGTAATATCAGAGAAAACACAGCACAAGAAAATGTCCTGCTGATCAATAAAATGATCAGAATATTTCCAACAAATAATTTAACTATTTACCCTCCAATGCACTTTTTGCCCGTAGTTCATCTGAATACCGCAAACCAGCTAAGGATTGGGGGCTGTTCGCATCTCTTTTTTGCTTACGTCAAGTATATACATATGAATACAGGAAAAGCGTATCGCTTATTGATACATATCGACTATAATTGGGAAAACACAATTCAAAAGTGCATATTTTTGCCTCCCTTTAGCCCTGTTTACGCTCCAATATGTCTTTTGATGATACGTCATTAACACTTTAACCACTGGCAGTGGGCATACTGCAGTGTGTGTCCATCACATGACCGGGATCGATTTATATCCCCCGGAACTAAACACTGATGATTCCTTTTGGATGAGAGCAAGCAGGGATCTTGAATTTAGTGTCTGAAATAAATATAATTTGTGCTCACATGAACGCCACACATCTAGTTACTGGTGTCTTTATGATCATGTATTGTGCTTATAAATAAAGCAGTAATATGTAGATTAGCTTTCTGAGCAGAGCTCAGTGTAGTGAAGCTACTGTATATAGTGATATGATATGTACTTGCTAGCACACAGCAGCCCTGTCAATCAAGAGGAGGGGGGAGGGTGCAGAGCACAGGGGGCGTTACAAAGCAGTGCTCATTGGATTTAGCTCGGCCTCCTGGTGCTCGAATCACTCATTTGAATATCAATAAAAAAGCTGATTTCTCTGCAGCTGTTTCGCATACAGACAAAAGAAAGGTATAGTTTTAGTCCTCATGATAAGCCCCACCAGGCAGTATGTCTGGTTTAACAGGGTTCATCCTGGTGACAGAACCTCTTTAATGTGATCTTACTTGATTTTAACTTCATGTAAAATAATTACCCTTATGCCCTGTGGTTTTTTTTGAAGTGTGTATCCAGTTTTTTAGATTAGTTTAGATGCATCAAAGATTTGTTTCCTAATAGAAAGTTTAGGCCTGGAATACAAAAGAGTGTCCAGAAAGTGTACAGAAACTTAGTAGAAAAAAAAAATCACCAATTTTCCGGCGCTGTTTGGTCTTTTATGCTACATTTTTATTTTAAGGGCACCTTGTAAAAACCGGACTTAAAAAATGGAAACTGGGGTGAAGGATGCAATCTTTTGTATCATGTTCACAACACTGTACAGTAGACCACCACAAATCATCTATGTGAAATGGGGGCCTATCATTCATACTGTCCATGCTACAGGTGCCCAGTAGCTCAGAAAACCTAAAGTCAGACCTCTTCCCCCTCTTTCTGCAAGCACGAAATTGACTCTTGGTTGAGAATTTCACACCAGGTTCACGGCACTGCAGATGTTGGGTATCAGGTCAGGGGATGGAAATGGTGGTATTAGGTTAAGGGTGCAATAAAGCTTTGGGAACTTGGTGGGATTTAGGTTTAGCTGTAGTGCAATATGCAGATTGCTCAAAATAGATTAAACTTTGAGTCCTGTTTTTCTGCTCCCCCAAAAAATTAAAACTTAGGCTAGCTTCATGCTAGTGCTTTTCCAGCTACCGAATCAACGTCCGACCCCATTCACTATAATAAGGAATGGCAGAGATCCGGCCGCAACCCAACAAATATGTGCACAGCGTTTTCCGTTCATCCGTTTGCTGGGTTGCGGCCGGATCTCCACCAGTCCCCATTATAGTGAATGGGGCCGGTGAGTGTCAGGTAGCGTCCGACAGTGCCGGATCCAGAGATGTCCGGCAGGCTGCTCCCTGCCAGAACAGCCTGCCAGAGATGTCTAAGTTGGAGACCCAAGTGGACAACGTCAAAGGGGTCATATCACCTATTAATCAGGTCCAAATGTCTTCATAAAAATACCGGCAGCCCTATCAAAGTAAAACTATTGTAAACCCTCAAACCTTAGGGGAAAAAAACACTGTATAAATGGCGCTTCCCGAAATTCATTTCAGACTTTTCGCTGTCACTTTCACAGCCTTTTCTCGAATTACAAAGCAGTGAAATATGCAGGACCTTTTCTGCCTCTGTATTTCATGAGACTGTGAAACTGTTCAACTTACATTTATTACATTTGGATATTTTATTAGAAGTAACTGCAAACTAATGTGATGACAGCTTCCTATTACCACCAGGCAGCTGCGCTCTAAGAAATATGGCACATTTAGATTGAAGCGCCGGATTGTGACCCTGCCAATAAACCTAGATGCCTATCATTTTTTTCATATATTCCACAATACACATGATTGTGCACCTTGAATTATTTTGTGCATATTTCAAGCGTTTCCCATTTTCCAGCGGCTGTAGATTCCTAAATCACGCTTTTGTTTTTTGAGCAAGGGTGTTGTAAGTCGCATTCATTGATTTTTACATTCTAAAATTAACTATAAATGTGCATATTGAATCATTTTAAAGGGATACTGATATCCTCATCCTCATTCTGTATTGGAGCTATAATGGCATGTGGCCCAGGGGGGGGGGGGGTAGGACTTTTAGTTTTTTTTTCTGGATAAACATTAAATATCTGAAGGGGCATAGCTAAAGGCTCATGGGCCCTAGTGCAACAGTTTTGCTTGGGTCACTGTTACTTCTGTGCTTTGTGGCCAGGGAAGAACATAGCCTTCGTGTTGCAAAAATTGGAACAGCACTCACCCAAAAGACCCCCCCCCCTCACATGCCAAATTTTTTACCTCACCCCTTCCCTCCAGCAAAAGGTGTTATTTGACCAGCGTGCACTTACTCTAATACTGGTGTCTTCTTGTGGCACAAGGGTCTTCTTTGACTCCTAGGTAGGGTAGTGACTGCTACCTCTGCACCCCTTATAGCTAGACCCCTGCATATCTGCAGTTTAAAGAGGGCCTGTCATCTCTCCTGACATATATGTGATAGTAACTACTCGCATCCCCCTCGTAATAGCAATTGTCTATTTTCCTATAGCTCTATCATGTGTTATTCCTTTATTATTCCTGCTAGAGGTTGTGATTGAATTACTAGCAGTCTGCAATGAAGGTTCAGATGTGTGTTACCAGTTGCGGCTGTGTCCTTGGACAGTCTATCCAATCAGTGTCATACTGTGTGGGGACCCACCACTGGTAACACCCATTTGGACCCTCATAGCAATCTGTTAGCTATTCATTCATAACGTCTAGCAGGAATAATAAGGTCTCTTTCAGACCCATCCTGAATAGAGTTGAGCGAACTTGTATTTTAAGTTCGGCGTCCAAAGTTCGGGTTGGGGTTATCAAAGAATCCCGTTATGGATTCCGCTACCACGGACCATAACGGCATTTGGAATCCATAAGGGGATTCTTCAATAAACCCGAACCTTGGACAACACTAAGGACCTGGGGTGACGTCACCATCATGTGATCAGTGCACGGGCGTGGCTCAGTACTGGATCACCTCTTATCCAATCCAGTGATGAACCACGCCAAATGCACTGATCACATGACGGTGACGTCACCCCAGGTCCTTAGTGTTGTCCAAGGTTCGGGTTTATTGAAGAATCCCCTTATGGATTCCAAATGCCGTTATGGTCCGTGGTAGCGGAATCCATAACGGGATGCTTCGATAACACCAACCCGAACTTTGGACGTCGAACTTAAAATACAAGTTCGCTCATCTCTAATCCTGCACTCCCAGCACTGATGGGGTCACATAGCATTATATTGATTTATGATGCTATGTAACACTTATAGTTCTGGAATGTATTAGATGACACTGACATAATGCTGTCAGTGATATCCAATACATTCCAGACCTCTAAGAGTTACACAGCACCATAAATCAATATAATGCTATGTCACCCCATCAGTGCTAGGTGCTGGTGCCATACTGTGAGTCTGGAGCGTGACACTCGCTTGTCTGTAAGTGGCTTAAAGGAATGGCACAAAATGCAATGATAAGAGTAGATTGTCCATAATTGTTATTACATGGGGAATTCAAATAGTTGCTAAATCAGACATGTCAGGAAGCTTACAGTTCTTTTTTAGCTGTTGTAGTAGTGTAACTTTATATATTTTCCTCAGGGTTCATTCACACAGAACTCTGTGACATGTGCACTTGGCAGCTAAAGACATCTGTGTTGGTCCCATGTTCATATGTGCCCACATTGCTGAAAAAAAATGATTGTTCATATATGCAAATGAGCCTCTAAGAGCAATGGTATTAAGTGAAGGGTGCAATAAAGCTTTGTTTTCTCCCTCTGTAACTGCCAGGCAGTGAAAATGTCATTATGCCTGGCCCTGTCAATCAAAGTGCAGAGGGCGCAGAAGTTGCAGAGAGCTGAGCCTCTAGGTGTAACACCCCCATTGCTCCTGGAGGCTCATTAGCATATACTAAAACTTCATATTTATCAGCAATAGCATAGATTTCAGTCATCATTTACACCATTTTGTGGTCTTAATGATGATGAATGTGCGGGGACTGATGGCCCAGCCCACACCCCGCCCTCCTCATGCCCCATTTACGGAATCTGGCAAGAGTGGTGTAAAAAGACCAGTTGGGTCTAGATTTAGTCTCTGGTTTTGCTTTTTCATTTTGCTTCTTTATCGGGTAATCGGTGGCACATTTACACGGGCAGATTGTTGGGAATGAGCGTTTGCAGGAACGGTCATTCCCGATAATCTGCCCAAAAATAGGGACCTGTAAATCCACCATAAAGTGTGCCATCTAATTAAGGATTTTATACCCTAGGTGAAGTTTCAGAATATGCCTAAATGCCTAACATATGAGAAAAGTTGGACTCTTCCAAAATGTCCTATAGAGAAAAGCAGTTATTCAACTACAAACGCAAAAACAAAAATGCAATGGCACTCTGCCCTGTCTCCATGCTGGATGTGGAATGAGGCATTAGTGTGCTGGTTGCAGAGTGCCATTGCATTTTTGTTTTTGCGTTTGTATGTGTATTTCGCCATAGCAATGTGCACCTGCATATAGGGTTGTGCTGACTGAACCCCCACCTTTTTTTTTTGCAGTTATTCAACTAAACAAATACAAAAATAGGATTTCAAAAAAAAATTTTTTGTAATCTTTGTTACTGTGTTAATCCTTGAGAAAAAAAAAATATAAACTCTGCTTGGACCCTTTGGTTGCATAAAAATAATTATCAGAATTTATAGATTATAGCAAAAAATATATAAAGAGAAACAAAAGCAATAAACTAGGATATACCAGGATTAAATCAAAGTCTAAAAATTTTCCGGCGTATAAGATGATGGGGCATATAAGACGACCCCCTACTTTTCCTGTTAAAATATGGGGTTTGGGCTATACTCGCCGTATAAGACTACCCCACTTCCAACGTACACCATATAAAAATTAAACAGACGATCCGAGCATGAGAAAACCATTGAGAGCAGGGCGAGGGGGCTATTTCAGGAGCGACTGGCCGGGATGCAGTGCACGATGGCTCAGCTAGAGGGCGCCACTCGCTGAAGCTGGAGAAGGACAGCTTCTCCAGTCCGGCTTGGAAGTAAAGAGGACCTTTCACTGGTCCAACAATTGTTAGATAATGATATTTACCGTAAGTGTAGAGCGGCACCCAGGGATAATAATAAGTGCAAGGAGATCCCTGGGCGCCGCTCTACACATACATATCATTATCTAACAATCGTTGGACCAGTGAAAGGTCCTCTTAAGTTTCAGCACGCAGTATACCGGCGTATAAAACGACCCCCGACTTTTGAGAAGAGTTTCATGTGTTAAAAAGTAATCTTATACACCAGAAAATACAGTACTTAGGGATACATAATTATTTCAAGTCATTTCAGAAAGCCTACTTCTGATAATAGCATCCTACATCTTCATATCTCCATGGCAATTCTTAGTCACAGAATTCAAGAAACAGCAAATAATATTTTTAATAAGCCGGCTCCATATTGTGTGGCAGATAAGGTGCGATTTCAAGCTTTTTTAAGAGCTTAGAGAACAGAGCGAGCTTATGAGTCGGTAAACTTTTGCGAGAAAATGGAAGGTTTAGCTATCTGGTAATACTTTACACGTAAAGGTGTAATTTTAAGAAAATTAGGTATTGGTGCTAATATAAAGATAGGAGATGTGTATGTAAGGCAAAGGAGTAGCCTAAATGGGAATATTAAAGTGTAAAGAAAAATGTATCGCTTGATGTAATGTAGTGCCAACATATTCTGTAGTGTTGTACACTATATGCGCTCAATCACAGTGGAACTCGTTTTTCAAAAATGAAAAATCTTGCTTTTTTGCCTATGGGAATCAATCAGGGTGTGCTGTTATTTGTCTACAGCAGGTTGAGAGATGAAATCTGAGCTATGATTTGTTGATATGGACACAGGGGAAGTTTTCTGTTCCATGTATACAAACATACCCGTTATTTGATTGCCCTAAGTCACTAGCGCTAAAACCTTTCCGGCAGGCTGTATCGGCAGAGGAACAGCCTGCCAGAGTTCTTCATATCTGGCATTACCGGAAAGGGCACCGCCAGGCCCCTTGACTATAATAGGACCTGGTGTTGATCCGGTCTGCTGGGATTCAGCAGGACAAATACCGCTAAAAGCATTGTTTTTTGTCTGGCTTAATCCAGGAAACAGGCCAGATCCCATTATAGTCCATGGGCTCCAGCTGGGAAAATCTCATCTGTCTGGCTATAGACTTAAACAGGTGTTCCGGGAGTAGAATATTGAGGATCTATCCTCAGGATAGGTCATTAATATTTGATTAGTTGAGGTCCAACTCCAAACACCTCCGTTGATAAGCACCGCGGCATCTCATTTCACACCAAGCACAGCGCCATACATTGGATAGTGGTTGTCTTTGGTATTGCAGCCCAGGCCAATTCGCTTGAACTTTAAAGGGAATCTGTCAACAGGTTTGAGCCCTGTCAGCTAAACATATGCTGACGTTCAGGGTCTCATTAGCATGCCTAATATGGGCTCATCTAAACAAATGGTAGCGTTATTTTGTCAAAAAACAGGTTTAACTAACCTGTCAATCACACATATAAGGAGCCCAAGGGGAGGTCCAGCGATGCAGGGTGCCCGGCCGCAGACATCGCTGTATGTGGCCAGCGCCGCCTCCAAATGCTCCGTGCCGCCTCTCCCTCCCCCTCCTCCTGCTGTAAGCGCTGGCTCGTACGCACACGGCGTGTGCGCACTTCACTTCAAGAAGCCGATCCAAGAAGTCCGCACGGGTGCATGCCTGTGCGCACGCGCGACTTCTTGGATCGGCTTCTTGAAGTGAAGTGCGCACGCGCCGTGTGCGTACGAGCCAGCGCTACAGCAGGAGGAGGGGAGGAGAGGCGGCACGGAGCATTTGGAGGCGGCGCTGGCCACATACAGCGATGTCTGCGGCCGGGCACCCTGCATCGCTGGACCTCCCCTTGGGCTCCTTATATGTGTGATTGACAGGTTAGTTAAACCTGTTTTTTGACAAAATAACGCTACCATTTGTTTAGATGAGCCCATATTAGGCATGCTAATGAGACCCTGAACGTCAGCATATGTTTAGCTGACAGGGCTCAAACCTGGTGACAGATTCCCTTTAAGCCATGTTCCTTGCTTTACTAGTGTACAGTATACAATCTTTTGATGTGCATTTGAAGATTAATTAGTGCTTAGAGGTGTGTCGGTCGGCAAACTGTTGACGGATTGCCAAAGCAACCAACAGAATTCTAACCATAAGCTATAATACAGGCTGTCAAACACAGAACAAGATAATTATAATAATAAAATTATAATAATAAGGAAAGTGTTTACAAGGTCTATATATAAAATATCTATCTATCTATCTATCTATCTATCTATCTATATCTATTTATCTATCGATTTATCTATATATCTATATCTATTCATCTGTTGAATCTCACAGTCAAGTGTAGGCTTTTGTGCTCTGCCTTTGACAAGTGAATATTTGCAATATTACGTGCACATTGTGCAGTCATTTGATCCTCCCTGTGTTTTACCTCCTTTCTCAGATTGATACAGTAATTTTAAGAATGTGTTTTCTGAAACTACTACCTATAAAATTGTACATCAGGTACACACAGGGCTGTCTTAGTCTTTCAGGAGCGTCTACAAAATGGGTTTTGAAGGTCACTTTTGCTTCGTATTGCAGCCTTGCTCGCCGTAATTACATAGAACAGGTCCTTTAATCTACTTGTTTCATTTTTTCGCCACATGTAACCTGTCACAACACGGAGACTAGTTTTCGCCATGATATCAGTAAAAGCGAGGAGTCTAACACAGATTAACCATTATTTTGCCAGGTACCACATCTTTTGAAGTTGAAATGTTGAAGATAAAAAAAACAAATGGGAATATCAGGCGCTGAATTATCTTCTGGTGTCACTAAAATCCCTTTCATCCACTTTGGTTTCCTTTGTGAGTGATGGCCGATGAATGACAGCAAATAATGGCTGGCAGTATAATGGTTCTAGGAGTTTCCACGGAGGGTTTCGATAGACTGAGTGATTAGTCGACTGCACTTATAGACCCCTAATATGTATGGTAAAAGATGTCAGGGTAAAGAAGGATTAGGCTGTTGGATTTCAATATGTCTGATCCTTATGTTCTCTGGAAAGTTATTTCACCACCTGAAATGTCTGCCAGCAGCCTTCTACCCTCTCCCCATTCAAGTCACATGTATGGTTAGCTGAGACGAAAGGTTTTAGGCAGATGTAGAAAAATTGCTGCAAAGAAAGAATGCTTCAAAAAATAGAAGTGTTAATAGTTCATTTTTTTTTTATTAGTTATCAAAATGCAAAGTGAATGAACAAAAGAGAAATCCAAATCCAATTAATATTTGATGCGGCCACCCTTTACTTTTACAGCATCAGTTCTTCTAGGTAAACTTGCAGTTGTTTTTCTAGGAACTCAGCAGTTGTTCTGTGGATCGATCAGATCCTTCTGTCTCTTCATGTAATCCCAGACAGACTCAATGAGATTAGGGCTCTGTGGGGGGCATGTCATCACTTCCAGGACTCCATTTTCTTCCTTACGCTGAAGAGAGTTCTTAAAGGGGTTGTGCAAGAATGGGAGGGAGAGTTGGCAAAGGAAGATGACTTACCTGCTTC
This sequence comes from Bufotes viridis, assembly GCA_033119425.1. Taxonomy (NCBI): domain Eukaryota; kingdom Metazoa; phylum Chordata; class Amphibia; order Anura; family Bufonidae; genus Bufotes; species Bufotes viridis. Next base: position 59,522,261 of record CM065594.1, read on the forward strand.
CCAGTGTTTGCTTCCCGCTTCTTCTCCTTCAGGCCTGATGCTCTGTCGGACTCCAACGATGTCAACATCTGGTTTGATATCACTGCAGCCAATCACAGGTCACAGTGGTGCCCGGCTCCTCTTACGCCATGACCAGAGGCGGATTGCCATATATCCCACAGGAAAATTTCTGAGCCCTCCTCACAAGCGCTGGTCAGGTGCATAACGATCTGATGCTCACAACATTAATTAATGCTAGGAGCACCAGGTACATGTGTACTTGGCCAGCAGCCGCAGGTCCCTCCTGGATACAATTGTATCACCATGCTGAGGGTGATAGGGCAGTATTTTCTGCTGCACTGTGGTATCTGGTTTTGCTGGGGCAGTATTTTACGCTGCACTGTGGGATTTGGTCCTCCTGGGGCAGTATTTTGTGCTGTACTGTGGTATTTGGTTCTGCTGGGGCAGTATTTTCTGCTGCACTGTGGTATTTGGTTTTGCTGGGGGAGTATTTTCAGCTGCACTGTGGTATTTGGTTTTGCTGGGGCAGTATTTTATGCTGCACTGTGGGATTTGGTCCTGCTGGAGCAGTATTTTGTGCTGTACTGTGGTATTTGGTTCTGCTGGGGCAGTATTTTATGCTGCACTGTGGTATTTGGTTTTGCTGGGGGAGTATTTTCTGCTGCACTGTGGTATTTGGTTTTGCTGGGGGAGTATTTTCTGCTGCACTGTGGTATTTGGTTTTGCTGGGGAAGTATTTTCTGCTGCACTGTGGTATTTGGTTTTGCTGGGGGAGTATTTTACTCTGCACTGTGGGATTTGGTTCTGCTGGGTCAGTATTTTCTGCTGTGGCGTGGTATTGCTGGCCCTAACTAATTCTTTTATCCTGCCTAGTTGTGTTGCCCCACCTTCTGTCAGTTCAGACTCGCCTACAACTTGAGGCCACATTTAGGTTTTTTCCAGGGCCTATTTAAGTTCCCAATCCGCACTTGTCCATGAGAAATGGTCACATGATGCAAGGGGAACCAGACACCGCCACATTCTGTGATTGGCTGAAGCAATGTCAAACCGGATATATGGAGCCAAGAAATGGAACCCAGGCCTGCAGGAAAAGTAGTGAGGAGCCACCACTCGGAACTAGGTAAGTCATCTTCCCTTTGCAGATCCGGCAGAATGGGGGGTGGGTTGCATTCTTACTTTGCAGCATTTTATCCTGCCTAACACTTTTGCACAGAACTGTATATGCATGGGAGGTGAGAAGGGTCAGCTCATGTGGCTGACAGTTGTTGACAGTGTTTGGCTGGTCTTAGTTTACATATTCAGGAACTACTGTAGGAAGTTTAGGATGTGCAGCACTATATATATACTACACGATCAGCATTACATCTCATGCTGCTATTGTTGGGGCTATTTTCAATATTTCTTCTTTTTACCAGTGATTTTTTTCCAGAGATTTTTTTCATCGCTCTTCACCAGAGATGTTTTTTTCCCCCATTGTTTCAATTGAAGTCAAGATAAGATACTTAAAGGTATATATACATTAGATGTATACATAGATCAATAGACTCCAGGGGGCCAACTAATCATTATTATTGAATGGCAGGTATAATCACCTCATTATCTCACTCGACTGATAAAGAGCGATTACTTATCTTACCGGTTAGATTGTTGGAATGATATTGGTTTTGTACCATAACTGTGAGATTATTGTATAAAACATCATTCTCTTTAATTTTACAAATAATACCACGAGGCCTAATAAAAGATCATATTTTCCTGTACTGTACAGGTAACTTTTCAGTAACTATTATCATTATCACGACAGGCAGGATTACCATGACAAATAACACGTCTATATAGATAACACAGGATCCGTCATTCACAAAAGGTGATATCACAGCTTATCTACTCCCTCCTGACCTCTACACAGGTCACAGAGCATGTCTAGAAAACTCCTCAATGAGATCCCCTCCTGACCGGTGTCTATGGACCATGAACAGTAGCGGTTCTTAAAAGACCGTTATCTTAGGCCTGGTGGCCAGAGTGAAAATTGCAGGATGATATACATTTTTTTAAAATATAGATAAAGACATGGAAAAAAAACACCAAATATTTTAAAAAAATATGTATTACATAAAAGCGTGATTTGAATAATAGGTCATTTTACTGAGATCACTGCATGCAACTTTATACAGCTCATGAATCCATAACAGGATGCTCCTCCTAGTGGAGGCTGTCTGATTCATTTGATTTATTAAAGGGATATTCCCATCACAGACAGTGGGGGTATATCCTTAGGATATGCCCCCATTGTCTGATAGGTGCGGTTCCCACCTCAGGGACCCGAACTTACATCGAGAATGAAGCATGGAATAGTGGTGGAGGGTGCATTGGCTAGGCTTTTTCCGTTGGCTCTATAGAAATGAATGGGAGCGGTGGCCGTGCAAATGCGGTGCGCTCCCATTTACTTGTATAGGGAGAGTGCTTGGAAACCCGGGGTCCTCCAGCCACCACACTCCCCGCTCCTTTCTCGGCGTAGGTGTGGGTCCCAGAGTTGGGACCTACACCTATCAGACAATGGGGGCACATCCTAGCGATATGCCCCTATTGTCTAAGATGGGAATACTCCTTTAAGTCAGAAAAGTAGACATCCCTGATATCTAATGAAATAAATGTGTGAAGAATGGGACGGCCCAAAATAGCAAAGTACGGCACTCGACGATCTCCGGCAGCTCCATAGAGTTGAGTGGATCGGCATACATGAGCATTACTCCATTCAAACAAGGAAACGTGGGAACCCTGTTCTTTAATCAGTGGGGTCCCAGCAATGGATCATACACTTATACCCTATGCTTTGTATATAGGATAAATATTATTTAAAGGGAACCTGTCACTATGAGAATGCAGTGCAATCTGCAGGCAGCTATAGAGCAGGAGGAGCTGAGCAGAGTGATACATAGTTTATGGGAAAAGATTCAATATAACTTATATAACTATCACTGATAGAACCTTCTCTCTATGACTGTGTATACAGAGAGCTGTCAGTCACTGATAGTACCTTCCCTCTATGACTGTGTATACAGAGAGAGCTGTCAGTCACTGATAGGACCTTCCCTCTATGACTGTGTATACAGAGAGCTGTCAGTCACTGATAGGATCTTCCCTCTATGACTGTGTATACAGAGAGCTGTCAGTCACTGATAGGACCTTCCCTCTATGACTGTGTATACAGAGAGAGCTGTCAGTCACTGACAGGACCATCCCTCTATGACTGTGTATACAGAGAGCTGTCAGTCACTGATAGGACCTTCCCTCTATGACTGTGTATACAGAGATAGCTGTCAGTCACTGATAGGACCTTCCCTTTATGGCAAGTGTGTACAGAGGGAGCTGTCAGTCACTGATAGGTCCTTCCCTCTATGACTGTGTATACAGAGAGAGCTGTCAGTCACTGATAGGGCCTTCCCTCTATGACTGTGTATACAGAGAGAGCTGTCAGTCACTGATAGGATCTTCCCTCTATGACTGTGTATACAGAGAGAGCTGTCAGTCACTGATAGGACCTTCCCTCTATGACTGTGTATACAGAGAGCTGTCAATCACTGATAGGACCTTACCTCTATGACTGTGTATAAAGAGAGCTGTCAGTCACTGATAGGACCTTCCCTCTATGACTGTGTATACAGAGAGCTGTCAGTCACTGATAGGACCTTCCCTCTATGACTGTGTATACAGAGAGCTGTCAGTCACTGATAGGACCTTCCCTCTATGACTGTGTATACAGAGAGCTGTCAGTCACTGATAGGCTCTTCCCTCTATGACTGTGTATACAGAGAGATGTCAGTCACTGATAGGACCTTCCCTCTATGACTGTGTATACAGAGAGCTGTCAGTCACTGATAGGACCTTCCCTCTATGACTGTGTATACAGAGAAAGCTGTCAGTCACTGATAGGACCTTCCCTCTATGACTGTGTATACAGAGAGAGCTGTCAGTCACTGATAGGACCTTCCCTCTATGACTGTGTATACAGAGAGAGCTGTCAGTCACTGATAGGATCTTCCCTCTATGACTGTGTATACAGAGAGAGCTGTCAGTCACTGATAGGACCTTCCCTCTATGACTGTGTATACAGAGAGAGCTGTCAGTCACTGATAGGACCTTCCCTCTATGACTGTGTATACAGAGAGAGCTGTCAGTCACTGATAGGATCTTCCCTCTATAACTGTGTATACAGAGAGCTGTCAGTTACTGATAGGATCTTCCCTCTATGACTGTGTATACATAGAGCTGTCAGTCACTGATAGGATTTTCTCTCTATGACTGTGTATACAGAGAGCTGTCAGTCACTGATAGGACTTTCCCTCTATGACTGTGTATACAGAGAGCTGTCTGTCACTGATAGGACCTTCCCTCTATGACTGTGTATACAGAGAGAGCTGTCAGTCACTGATAGGAACTTCCCTCTATGACTGTGTATACAGAGAGAGCTTTCAGTCACTGATAGGACCTTCCCTCTATGACTGTGTATACAGAGAGCTGTCAGTCACTGACAGCCTTCCCTCTTTGACTGTGTATACAGAGAGAGCTGTCAGTCACTGATAGGACCTTCCCTCTATGACTGTGTATACAGAGAGCTGTCAGTCACTGATAGGACCTTCCCTCTATGACTGTGTATACAGAGAGCTGTCAGTCACTGATAGGACCTTCCCCCTGTGACTGTTTATACAGAGAGCTGTCAGTCACTGATAGGACCTTCCCTCTATGACTGTGTATACAGAGAGCTGTCAGTCACTGATAGGACCTTCCCCCTGTGACTGTGTATACAGAGAGCTGTCAGTCACTGATAGGACCTTCCCTCTATGACTGTGTATACAGAGAGCTGTCAGTCACTGATAGGACCTTCCCTCTATGACTGTGTATACAGAGAGCTGTCAGTCACTGATAGGACCTTCCCTCTATGACTGTGTATACAGAGAGCTGTCAGTCACTGATAGGACCTTCCCTCTATGACTGTGTATACAGAGAGCTGTCAGTCACTGATAGGACCTTCCCTCTATGACTGTGTATACAGAGAGCTGTCAGTCACTGATAGGACCTTCCCTCTATGACTGTGTATACAGAGAGCTGTCAGTCACTGATAGGACCTTCCCTCTATGACTGTGTATACAGAGAGAGCTGTCAGTCACTGATAGGACCTTCCCTCTATGACTGTGTATACAGAGAGAGCTGTCAGTCACTGATAGGACCTTCCCTCTATGACTGTGTATACAGAGAGCTGTCAGTCACTGATAGGACCTTCCCTCTATGACTGTGTATACAGAGAGAGCTGTCAGTCACTGATAGGACCTTCCCTCTATGACTGTGTATACAGAGAGCTGTCAGTCACTGATAGGACCTTCCCTCTATGACTGTGTATACAGAGAGCTGTCAGTCACTGATAGGACCTTCCCTCTATGACTGTGTATACAGAGAGAGCTGTCAGTCGCTGATAAGACCTTCCCTCTATGGCTGTGTATACAGAGAGAGCTGTCAGTCACTGATAGGACCTTCCCTCTATGACTGTGTATACAGAGAGCTGTCAGTCACTGATAGGACCTTCCCTCTATGACTGTGTATACAGAGAGAGCTGTCAGTCACTGATAGGACCTTCCCTCTATGACTGTGTATACAGAGAGCTGTCAGTCACTGATAGGACCTTCCCTCTATGACTGTGTATACAGAGAGCTGTCAGTCACTGATAGGACCTCCCCTCTATGACTGTGTATACAGAGAGCTGTTAGTCACTGGTAGGACCTTCCCTCTATGACTGTGTATACAGAGAGCTGTCAGTCACTGATAGGACCTTCCCTCTATGACTGTGTATACAGAGAGCTGTCAGTCACTGATAGGATCTTCCCTCTATGACTGTGTATACAGAGAGCTGTCAGTAACTGATAGGACCTTCCCTCTATGACTGTGTATACAGAGAGAGCTTTCAGTCACTGATAGGATCTTCCCTCTATGACTGTGTATACAGAGAGCTGTCAGTCACTGATAGGACCTTCCCTCTATAACTGTGTATACAGAGCTGTCATCACTGATAGGACCTTCCCTCTATGACTGTGTGTACAGAGAGCTTTCAGTCACTGATAGGATCTTCCCTCTATGACTGTGTATACAGAGATAGCTGTCAGTCACTGATAGGACCTTCCCTCTATGACTGTGTGTACAGAGAGCTGTCAGTCACTGATAGGACCTTCCCTCTGACTGTGTATACAGAGAGCTGTCAGTCACTGATAGGACCTTCCCTCTATGACTGTGTATACAGAGAGCTGTCAGTCACTGATAGGACCTTCCCTCTATGACTGTGTGTACAGAGAGCTGTCAGTCACTGATAGGACCTTCCCTCTATGACTGTGTATACAGAGATCTGTCAGTCACTGATAGGACCTTCCCTCTATGACTGTGTATACAGAGAGCTGTCAGTCACTGATAGGATCTTCCCTCTATGACTGTGTATACAGAGAGAGCTGTCAGTCACTGATAGGACCTTCCCTCTATGACTGTGTATACAGAGAGCTGTCAGTCACTGATAGGACCTTCCCTCTATGACTGTGTAAACAGAGAGCTGTCAGTCACTGATAGGACCGTGTCCTGGACTTCAAAGAACAGAATAAGTGGGAATTCATATGTTCAAAATACAAGTTTTACTAAGTCTTTTTTCCACAAAATACATATCAATCTGCTCAGCTCCTCCTGATCTATAACATGCAGACTGCAGCTCAGACACCATATCCAACATGACAGGTTCCCTTTTAAGTCTGCCCCTGGTGAGCCTGTGCAATAGAAGGAGCCCAGCTCAGCCCGAGCCTAGTGTCCCTATGTCTGTTTATTTCATATATTCAGAGTTTCGTGACCACAGACTGTCGTATTCAACAAAGAAATAAGAAAGTTAGAATATTTGTCACTTATACCGGGGGACGCTGTATACAAGCTATCATATGATCTAAAGGAATAAATACTGTCTGATTCACATTTGTAAAATCAGTATTTTCAAGCTATACGTTTTAACGATAAATACTAAAAACAATGGTAAACTGCAAGCATGTCAGACCCACTTAGAGGTTAATAACAAATCACTCCGCTCACAGCTAGGACCATGATACAATAGTATAGCGGTTATATTAGGAAGTACTGTATTCCACATTGTTGGCACATTTGCAGTAAATGGAATTGTGTGGCCTGACTCTTTCTGATTCAGATGCCGAGCACACCAATTACATGTGATAGTATTTTCAGTTTACTGAAAGGAAACTTTCCAGTCCCAGACATATGCTGCAGTTAAAGGCTATGTACACCTTTGACATGGAAAAATGATTCTTATATATGTTGGTGCTAAGTACACATGCTGGAACAGTGTGTCCAGGATGCTGCTCTGTTCCCCCTGCAAACTGTCATGTGTGTGATTTCCTCCTTATCTACAGCCTATGTGATTCTATCAGATGCTCCTAAACTGCAAAAACTGCTCCATTGGCTTGTGATGTAACTAACAAAGTGGCAGCTTGCAGTCTATCGCTGAGGAGCAACTGCCACAATGTGATATGTCATGCAGTAATGAGACGGTTCTCTTTTAATGATCATATGCCAGTTGTTTTATGTGTTTGCAGAGAACAAGATTGCTTAGCATGGCGTTTTTATTTAATACTAAGGTTTAGGTTAAAATCACACGTTGTGCGGACGTTTTCAGAACCAGTTGAAGTCAATGGGGCTATTCACATGGTGATGTCATCTCACTGGGAGTGCAAGTTGTTCAGCATCGTGGGGAATGGCTGTCCCTTAAGTCGATGCGGAGAGTCATTTTTATTTTAATACAATCAGAACTGGGGGAGTTGAAGGGGTGGTACTTGTGGGGGCATTAATAATAATGGGAGCCACTAATGGGGGCATTTTTTATGCTCAAGACCACTAATGTGGGCATTAATAATCCTGGGGTGTACTAATAGGGGCATTATTTATACTGGGGGGCACTATAGGGGCTATTATTCACACTGGATGGAACTACGTTATGGTGGCCATTATTATTACTGGAGGGCACTATGGGGGCCGTGTGATTGCCAGGGGGTACTATGGAGGTCATTATGTATACTACAAGGGCAATGTCAATGAAAAAAGCCAATAAATTTCAGCCATTTTTGATGGATTTAAAAAAAAAATTGATATAAAATGGATGTAAAAGGGCTATTAGAAACGGGCAGACGGACAGAAAATGTATGCCCACATGGATGCAAAATGGCCAAGAAAAATCCCAGCGTGTCATGTGAATGTGCCCTTACCCCCACATTCACAACAAGACTAGGTATACCAGGTCATAGGGGCCAGTATGCAGTTAAATGGAGCATTTACCAACACAGCAGAACTGGGAGCACTGGTGTGCGGCTGAAATGACATCCCTAAATCAGGCTACAATACCAAAGAACCTACCTGCACCGATCACAATGGTATGGAATATCCTAGCAATATGAAATGTGAATATGCCTTGAAGTGGGAGTTGTATACTGTTCTCTACTTTTAGAGATCGTCTTGTAAATACCGTATATGCCAGTGTTGTATTTTAACACACATTTGTGTATACAGTAGATTTTTTATGGATTGTTTCATGGCACCGCATATAATGGCCATGAAACTGCAGGGTATTCAGCATAGATAATGCATTCTTTAGCTTAATACAAGGAATTAAAGTGCCAAAGGTACTGTTTTAATAGGCAAACATGTTCTATTACATAATATAAGATATAGACATTTCGCTGCTTATGTCAACAGTAATGAAGCAATTGAGAAGAAACGGCAGCATTGTATAGTAGAAAATGTGAAGCCAAAATGCACATTAAGACTGACTCCAGCGAATGGGCCTCGGGATATAGGGCAGCTTACCATCATTTAGTGGATCTGTAATGTGTCTCTCAGCTTTTCCCCTTCAGTTAATCCTTGTAATTTATTTTCCACTGTTGCTTATTTATTCCTTTTTTGCGCCTTTAGAGATGCCCCATTGCTTTTGTTATTTAAAGGCAGGGGCTTAACTTAAAAATATGTACCAGCAATAACCATTATATATTATTGAAACAATAATTACATTCTGTTTATATATATATATATATATATATATATAAATATAACAAAGAGAAACACAGCAGCACTCAAAAAAATAAAAGCGGGTGCAATCCTTCCAAATCAGCGGGCTCAGCTGTCTACCAGGTATATAAATCCAAAAATTGAAGCAGCACTCCAGGATACAAAACAAGTGGATCGACCTTTATTCCCCTGCAACGTTTCAACTGCTCAATGCAGTCTTTCTCAAGCTCAATATATATATATATTATTCACTTGTACAGATCTTTCTATTTCCCCTGTCATCATGTATCACCTTTCACATGGATTCTTCACGGCTAGAGTTGAGTGAACACCTGGAAATTCGGGTTCGCCTGGTACAGCCAAACTTTGTGACAAAGTTCAAGTTCGGGACCTGGACTTGACCCAAACTTGACCCCGAACCGAACCCCATTGAAGTCAATGGGGACCCGAACTTTGGGGCACTAAAATGGGTCTAAAAAAGTAATGTAAAGGGCTAGAGGGCTGCAAAAGGAAACAAAATGGGAGTAAGAGCTGGACAATTGCCCTGCAAACAAATGTGGATAGGGAAATGACTTAAAAAGCATAAAATACATTAAAATAATAATCTTGAACTAAGAGGAAGCGGTCGATATGGAGTAGGAGGTTGAGGAGGCGGTAGGGGTAGAACCCAAAACATTGGGAAATATAGAAAAGAAAACAAAGAGAAAGTGTGTCGGAGTATAACAAAGGCTGGGTGAGGCCGGTATACATATCTATTCTGCATAAGGTACGGACAAGTCCTGTGGAATCCATGCCTGGTTCATTTTAATGAACGTGATCTTGTCCACATTGGCTGTGGACAGGCGGCTGCGCTTGTCTATGATCACCCCCCCCTGCCATGCTAAACACATGTTCAGACAATACACTGGCCGCAGGGCAGGCCAGCACCTCCAAGGTTAAAAAGGGCAAGCTTTGGCCATGTGGACAATTTGGAGACCCAGAAGTTGAATGGGCAGACTCATCAGTCAGTACGTGTAGGCATGTGCACATATACTGTTCCACCATATTGCTGAAATGCTGCCTCCTGCTAAGATGTTCCATATCAGCTGGTGGTGCTGGTTGTTGTGGCATGCTGACAAAGCTTTTTCACATTTTGGCCATGCTAACCCTGCCTTCTGAGGTGCTGGCGGTGCCCCAGCTGTGTTGGCAGCTTCTTCCTCCTCCTCTCTGCCTTCGCCTTGTACTTCGACTGAGGCCCTGGTGTCAGGTGGGAATGCCATCAGCAGCGCTTCTACTAGCGTGCGCTTGTAACGGGTATAGATCACCCAACGATCTAAGCACCGCTAAATTTACAGAATATATTTCCCAGTCAGGTATGCAGTGCAGGGGTAGTTTGAAAGAAAAAAGGGGTCATGGAGCGTCCCTGTCATCCGGCATCTATTCGCCCCGCTGAAGGATTATTTTGAAAGTGTGTAGAAGTCACATGGGGCCCCCACACTGCAAATTTATCATGGAGACATCATGGAGATTTTACAGCATATAACTACAGCAACCAACAATGTAAAAGCCACTGAATTTACAGAATATATTTCCCAGTCAGGTATGCAATGCAGGGGTAGTGTGAAAGAAAAAAGGAGTATAGATCACCCAACAATGTAAACGCTGCTGAATTTACAGAATATATTTCCCATTTAGATATGCAGGGCAGCAGGAACACACCCTCCAAGCCACTCGTGAATGACTGGTCTGATAACCATGGAAATGTCCACCCACAATCTAAGAGCTGGATTTACTGATTAGTGCACTCTCAGAAATGCAGTGCAGGCCGCAAATGTACTTTATGGCAAAAAATAAGGGATTTTTTTCACCAACAATGTGACAGTAGTATTTACTGGTTATATTGCACTCTCAAAAATGTAGTGAAGGCCGCAAATGTACTTTATGGCAAAAAAAAATAAGTGTTTTTTTTCACCAACAATGTCACAGTTGTATTTACTGGTTATATTTCACTGTCAGAAATACAGTGCAGGCCGCAAATGTACTTTGTGGCAGAAAATAAGAGGTTTTTTTTTACCAACAATGTCACAGTTGTATTAACTGGTTATATTTCACTCTCAGAAATGCAGTGCAGGCCACAAAGGTATTTTTTTTTAGCAAAAATAAATAAATATTAGTCACATATGCAGCACAGGGGTACTTTACAGAAAAAAAATGTGAATATGTCATCCCCTGGGTCCTTAAACTCACAGATGGTTTACCTATATTATTTTCCCTTCCCCTGGCACATATGGAGTGCAGGTGCACTGAAAAAATGGGTATATGTCGCCAACTGAACTACAAGAACAGGAGTAAATTATTGTCCCTGGTACATATGCAGGATGCCCACCTAACTAACAGACGGATTAAAACGTATTTTTCTCTGTCACTGGGCTCAGGGCAGGGTACAAAAATATTGCATTGCACCCACAAAAATAAATCGCTGTAGATCACAGACTTAATACCAAGCTTTGAAATCAGATTATTTCCTAATATCTCCCTCACAGCAGCAGCATCCTATCCCTACACTAGTAAGAGCTGACGTGACGTGCGGCGCTATGTGACTCTGGCTTATATAGAGGCTAGGTCACATGCTGCACTGGCCAGTCACAGCCATGCCATTAGTAGGCATGGCTGTGATGGCTTCTAAGGGCACACATCTTAAGCACTTGTTGATTGGCTGCCCTGTTGATTGGCAGCCTTTTAACAAGCTTTATTAAACGGCCAAACACCGAACTCGAACCCGAACCTTTACGGAAATGTTCAGGTTCGGATCCGGGTACCAAAAACCCTAAAGTCTGGTACGAACAAGAACTTTACAGTTCGGGTTCGCTCAAAACTATTCACAGCTGCTTTCAGTTTCCAGAGAGTTGGTTCCTATGAATACTACTTTTAGCTTTCAATTACACGGCTGTTGTTCGGCCGTGCCTGTATTGAGGCCCGCAAACAGTGGGTCCGTAATATGTGGGCACTGGCCGTCTGCACCCCACTTCACGGATGCAAACCCATTTACTTGTCAGCCGCACTGATGGTGCCCGTGCATTGGGGACCGCAAATTGCGGCCCCAAATTCACAGAACGGCAGAACAACGGCTGTGGGAATGAGCCCTTATACCGATAGAGAAACTCATTTTACACTATTGTCCCTTTCCTTCAAAGGGATGTCCACTATAAAAAGACTCCAAATACTAAACGTCTAATTTATCATAAATATATGGCAGCCTCCTGGCTTGAAAAAGTCTAAAATTGCTCATTTGCAACCTGCACAAAACATTATCATCGGTTTTCTGGCGCACGGATGCAGCTGTGAACTTATGATGCAATATATGCCTCATCATAAATTAGGGCGCAGCCTCCGGCAGCGGACCCGATTATCATGGACTGGTACGCTGCTCCTATGAGTTAATGGAGGGGAGCTCCTCTTTCAGGTCTTCATATCATAGGAAGAGCAGCTACAGAGAGTAACTAATTCTTTGGAGGCACAATTGATTTTAATACACATCATGTAATGCTTCATTGCTCCTGCGGAGGCACTGCAGGGAGATTGAATGGTTGTTACTAAGTTTCCTAGCAGTTGATGGCTGGCAGTTCCAGTAGCTGGATACCCCGTGATGCGCTAATTATCAGAGTACCTGTCCAACAAAAATGTATAGTTCAAAGTAGACAAAATAATGTTTTACCTCTTTCTGTGTTAATATTTGTACTTTAGCCCCCAAAATGCTGCCTGTGACCCTGGTAAATACATTGATGTGCTCATGTGCAGAATTCAATGCATACCGTTTGTTACAAAGCTTGTCACCCAACCCGGTTTTAATAGTAAATTTAGTTTTTTATGTTAATGTTCATGTAGAAAATTGGATGTGATACGTAGCTAGGTAACGTTCATATAAGTCCTTCTCTTTACAAAAGCTTGGGTGTTACTAGCTGGGGGCAGGCCCATATACAGTCTGAGATTGTGCAGTCAGTGCTAATTGTATCACACGGTATAGGGATACACCCCTTTAAAAAGGCAAATAGTTACTACCAGTTGTCAGTTTGGGCTTGTTTCACATTTGCGGCAGGAGTTATGGCAGGCTGTTTTGTACGCAGTGGTATTTGTCCGTCTGAATCCTGGCATATTTGCCAGATAGCGGCCGGATCTCTGTCGTACCCTAATATAGTCAATGGGTGCCAACAAGCATTCCGGTAACATCCAGCAATGCCGGGTGCAGAGAGCTATGGCACGCTGTTTTCTGCCCCAATAGCCTGCAGGAACTTGTGCCGACAGTGTGAAAGAAGCCTTATTCAAACATTTGTAGTATGAATAACAGGGGGAAAGAACAGTGCACAGGTGTAAGAATAGAGGCTTCACTCCTGATATTTAATGGGAAATACAAGGATTTACTAAAAAAGATGCGTTGGGGCATCTGGCAGGTCTTCTTTGTCTCTATGGCTTTAACCATGACATTTGTCATGTACAGTACATGAATAAATGTGTGATATTCTGCAAATTAGAATAAAGTGGGGTCAAGAGATAATTGACAGAAAACCTTGTATCCTATGTTCTCAACCGGCTAGCATGGTAGACCTGGATTCCGTTGACTGGAGTTGAGGTCATTGGCACAGCTACAAAGAGCTTCCCGCAGGGTGTCTGGATTAATGAAAGCCTTTCTTGGCATGGAAGTCATTCCCAGCGTTACCTAACTTCTGGCTACTACAAAGAGAGAAATCTCTGAGGCAATTTAGTTGAGAAAGCTGAAAGGGTATGTACAACTTCAGAGGCGGTTTTTTTTAATCGTTGCATTTTAGTAATTATGAGCTAAAAATATTTTTCTGTCACAAAGGGTTAACTTTTTGTCTAGTTGTGCGAATGGTATTTTTTACTTTCACTTTGTGCTGGTCATCTAATAAACTTTATCTCTAAATTACTAAAAGGTCATCAACACTTATTTAAGCCACATTTTCATCAGTAAGATAAGAACTAAGCGATAATGAGTGTTTAGAAGGTCGGAGTTCAGAGATAAAGAGCCATCAGAGGAGCTGCCTGATGGAACAGAAAGAAAGTTCAGATCCTGCTACAAGAGAAAAGGGGTCAGAATTTTTAATAAAGCTCAAAATGCAGTGCATGCCCTATCAAGATCTGTCTATCTAATATCTATCTATCTAATATCTATCTATCTATCATCTATCTATCTATCTATCTATCTATCTATCTATCTATCTATCTATCTATCACACCATCTCCCTAGAGCATCCCAATGACACGCCTCATTTGATGCACTGAGCAGTCATTTGTGGTCTTCAGACCATGGTATGTGCCATGAAGAATGCTCGGACAAAAACTGCAGAACTACAACACAAAAAGATCAGTGGTAATTTTGGTTTTCTGTAATGCGTCCTGCCAACAATATGTTCCTTAAGGGCTTCATTATCTCACAAATATGTGCATGTCTTAGTAAAAGGTAGGTAAAAGTCTATAAACATTCTTTTCTGCATTCATGTATCCTGCCTTTTATTTGACTAATCCTAAGGTCATTTGTAATGACTTGATGTTGCTTTTCAGAGACATTCCACTCCCCTGTAAATACTCTGAATTATCCATGGTGCTGTAGGTTGGTTATTTCATATCCATCAGCTTATCAGTAAATATTCCTGCATCTTACATCTGGTAGCACCCAAGCATTTAGCCATCAGAGCTACCTTATTATGTAGTCTAGAATCAGGAACAGATACAGGTTACCGTTCCCGAACCATGACTTCTTTCATCCTACACAAGAGATAAAACGTACAGAATCTTATATACAAATAAAACCTCCTGGATAGTGTTGAGCGAACAGTTCGAGAATAGTTCGGGTTCGTACCGAATTTTGGGGTGTCCGTGACACGGACCCGAACCCGGACATTTTCAAAAAAGTTCGGGTTCGGGTCCGGTGTTCGTCGATTTCTTCCCGCTTTCTGAAGCAGCCAATCAGTTAGCATTTTACTTCTTGCCCTAAGAGCCCATCACAGCCATGCCTACTAATGGCATGGCTGTGATTGGCCAAGTGCAGCATGTGACCCAGCCTCTATTTAAGCTGGAGTCACGTAGCGCCGCACGTCACACTGCTCTGATTAGTGTAGGGAGAGGACGCAGCTTCTATCAGTACGAGATTAGGCAGCAACAGCACCTAATGAACGGATCAATTTACAGCTGAGAATCATTGAACTTCTGCTAGTTACTTGCTCGCTGGTTTTTAGGCTGCACAGAGCGTTTTTCTGTCACTTATTTTCTGGGTTGATCGGCGGCCATTTTGTGACTTGTGGTGCGCCAGAAGAAGCTGCCACCAAGTCCATCAATCCATCAATACTAGTTTTTTTTTTTTGCTATATCCTACATCAGGGGCTTGGCTGTGCTAATTGTCACCCCTAGAAACTCAGGAAAGAAATTTCTATATTTTATTAAGGGGTTAAATACAATTGCCCAAATACCAATCCCCTAAATCTGGTGTTCCAGCTTTGGCTAGACAAGTATAATACTGTCTGCTGTCTGGCAAAGGATAGATTATTTTCTGGGGTTAAATTCAATTGCCAAAATAGCAATACCATAAATCAGTGGTTTCAGCTGTGGCTGGCAAAATAGAATAGTGTCCGAGGTAACGCACACACGTACAGACGCACGTACACGATTCTTGAATAGTTGTATTATCGCGATAATAAAACTAACAGTGTAAAGTTGACTGTATTGCTCTAAGTTATATTCGCGTACGAATGTAACTTCTATTACAACACACCAATACTAAAACTGACTAAGAGACAGCTTTAAGTTCTATTCGAACGCGATTGCAACTTTGGAACTTAAAGTGGTGTACGATTTTAAAAGTTGAGTACTAAAAGTTGGAATCGCAATGCGATTCTTATGTATTTGCTTAATCGCATTGCGATTACAACTTTGAGCTACCGATCACCATGGGAACGCCTCCTCCAGTAGAATGTACTGTCGGATGTGAGAATTAAGTTGAAATCGCAATGCGATTATTATATATCTGCTTAATCACATTGCCGTTTCAACTTAGCATTGCTAAATAATTCCATCCATATTCGTTAACTTACTGACTCAGTAAGTTAACGATATGGATGGAATTATTTAGCAATGCTAAGTTGAAATCGCAATGCGATTAAGCAAATATAAGAATCGCATTGCGATTTCAACTTAATTCTCAGATCCGACAGTACATTCTACTGGAGGAGGCGTTCCCATGGTGATCGTTAGCTCAAAGTTGTAATCGCAATGCGTTTATTGCGTTATATTATCCCTCTGGGTGTCTTTTACAGCCTTTTTAGTGCCCAAAAGTTCGGGTCCCCATTGACTTCTATGGGGTTCGGGTTCGGGATGAAGTTCAGGTTGAGTTCGGATCACGAACCCGGACATTTTCCGGAAGTTCGGCCGAACCTCTCGAACCCGAACATCCAGGTGTTCGCTCATCTCTACTCCTGGATAGATAGATAGATAGATAGATAGGAGATAGATAGATAGATAGATAGATAATAGATAGATATGAGATAGATAGATGAGAGATAGATAGATAGATAGATAGATAGATAGATAGATAGATGAAAAAGAGCAGCACAATGCAAAAATGGGTGCAAATTCCGGCAACTGACCAGCGCCAAGGTCCAATTCAGTTACATGTAGAGAAAAGCAGCACTCCAATATTCGTAAAGAAAAAAACTGAGGTTTATTCAGCCCAGTGTCATCAGCAACGTTTCAACTGCTTGTTGCAGTCTTTCTCAAGCCAAAGTAACATGGGCTGACATAGTGATATATAAAGGTACAAATCAATTAAGTGCAGCCATAATTCAATTAGTTTCACAAGTATACATGATCTAAAAAAAAAGGTAATACATATAGTGAATTCATAACATCATTTCTTATAATAGGTCCATATAAGTGCAGTTGCATACATAATAATCCCATGATTACAAATGAAAAGTGACAAATTATGCCGTAAATCTAGAAACATGATGTAATTAATATTTAAGTAATATGCCTCTGTGATGATTATACCCACGTGCAATAGTGTATTGTTTAAAAGAAAAATCATTACCGGCATTCTCACATTAGGGAAAACAACAGGTGATCCAGAGCGAGTCGGCATACTCAATGTCCTACCGCACATGCGCGGGAAAAGCAAACATTGCGATCTCGAGTCTGACATCGCTAGAGTAAAGAAGCTACCCGATACTCCAGTATGTCACATTGAAGAAGATAGTGTCCATTGCTCCTGCTCCAACCTGCTACAGTAAATAACCAAATGTCAAATAGTCATGTGCCACCTATATCTAACTCAGAGCTGTATAGTGTTTAATTATCAAAAACTTATATGTGGCCTCAGTTGTCAGGCCACAGGGGGTGACCGCGTCAATGGTCCCTTCCTGTTCCTGGGTACTTGCACCAAGTTCCCCACAGGTTACCATGGGGAGTGTCGGTGCAGTCGCCCCTAACAACCGTCATTGGCCAATGTTATTTCCATGGGAACAAAATGCATCAACTGGGCGTCACCTCAGTCTGTTGCACAAATGTCCCCATGATAATGAATATTCACTCCAGCTCGCGAGGACTCAAAAGATGATGAGGGCACATGATGGTCCATTTTTAGGACGTGTACATGTTCGTAGTTAACATATCCTATGTTTAGAGGAGGAAAGCAGGTAAAAATATAGACACCATATAAAAAAAAAAAAAAATATATATATATATATATATATATATATATATACATATGCCGCTGCGGTATGTCTCATTGGTATGCCGAATTGATCTGTGGATCCAAGTAATCAGTGAGAATAGATAGATAGATAGATAGATAGATAGATAGATAGATAGATATTGTATATGTGAATGTATACATTGTAATAGTGTAGAAGAAAACGCCTTTAACATTGTTTGAAGAATGCTCGCTCATCATATACAAATGTAATTATAGAGCAGTTCATCATTGAGACTTAGCATAAAAGTTCACAGGTCAGTCGCAGGGTGATTATTTGCCACTGTCACGGTGTGGTTGGTGAATTGTGGTAACTAAAATGAAAAGATTTCAACCCTGAAAACACTGTGAAGAAACTTCATTAAATGCCCTCTTACTTTAAGTATTTTTATTCAGAAGTTTATGTTATTAATTCCGTTATAAGTAGCGTTACAGTCCTTGCAGTTCTTTGGTCTTGATATCGTGTTCATGAACCATGAAGGACAGGAAGATCAGTTCTAAATTTTCCACCCAGACAGCGTAGAAAAGATGTTTTTGACATATTTTCAACTTTAAGTGGAGACAAAAAAAAAAAAAAAAAACACCATACATGACATTGCCGCTCTCTAGCCTTTTCAAGGCCTCTTTCACATGAACGATACGGATTGTGTCAGGAGGATCTGTTCAGGGAAAAACGCGAGTTGAATCAGTTCTGCCTGTGATTGCTTTCAATGTTCAGTTTTTTCATCGCGTGAAGAAAAGCTAAAGAATAAAAACCTACATCCTGTAGCCACCATCAGTAAAAAAATGAATGCTATGCGTTCACAGAGAGTTATAATAACTCTTTCCCACAGAGCCACACATCAATATGTTCAGCTCCACCTGCTCTGTAAGCACAGAACACTGCTTGGTCTAAAGTAACTGACCTGAATGGGTCGTATTTGGTTTTTCACAGTAAAAATATTATAAAAATCCTAGTAAATAAATTAATTATTAATGTATTCTTATAGAGCCCACTTACAGATAACACGTTAGTTTTCCAGAAATTTGTTTTAGTAAATATTTGGAATTTGCATAACATAATATTGTAACATCTTTCCTTCCTGTCTTATATTGTTCCTATGTTATTCCTCCTTGATATTTATATGATATTTATAAATAAATTACCATCTAAGTCTTATCATTTGGGGGTGTGTGTGGATGCATAATCTTGCACCATGCAATCGGGGCTGCCAGTGTCAGATTCTATGGGGACACAACATTTTTACAAGTGGAACGGAGACATTTAGTTGTCAATTTCTTCAGACAACTAGAAATATATCACTGTCCAGAACCACCAACAGCAAACTGTAAATCTGTTACCTATCTTCTCTCACCATTCGGTTTAGTAAATCTAAGGCTACCCTAGGTGTTCCTCAGACTCGGCTTGAGGTTCAGCTTGGCTGCTAGTTTATGTCTGCGGGGTAAGGTGGCAGAAAACAGGTGTGAGCTTACAGGTAGCACACCGGTCAGAAGCAAAGAAGTAGCTGGAGAGTAAAACAAGCCAGAGTCAAGCCAGTAAAGTCGTTAACCAAAGCAGAATGCAAGTAATTAATCTAGAAACAAGCTGAGGATTCAAAACCAGGAGACTCAATAGAAGTCAAAGTAGTAGACAAAGGGTTACTAACCGAATCAGTAGACAAGGGGTAAATCGTGAAACAAGCTAAGGTCAATACAAAGGAAGTTCCAACAGAAATGCAGCACTGTTCTGAGGACACAGAACAAACAGGAGACAGGAAAACACAAATCACAGGCACTGACAAGCAGTTGGTGTCTGACTTGCATTGCCTCCCTAGTTCTCAGATTGGACACCGACCCAAGGATCTGATTGACCCCGGGTTGACTCTCACTGATTCCTCAACCAGCTGGGGATTTGCTCGTCCACCTGATAAACTTTCTGGAACAACTGTGCACAAGAACATGGCTGGGTAAGTTCCTGACAGTAAGAGAGGAACAGCCCAACATTCTAGAGTTCTAAGATGCTCTAGAATAGGTTTGCGCAGAATACAATAATTTGCTGAAATATAAATGTCAGGAGAGGTGATGGGTCCAGCTAAGTAGCATGGTACATTATAGAATTCTGCCTGACTGCAGGCACCACTAGAAGTAGCCTACAAGCTGAAAGCATACTGCCTTATTAGTGAGTTCAATGTATACATGTATGCAGTAAGCTCTCCCCCTAGTGGCTGCTGCTGACAAATAGATTTTTATGTTTTGGAGCTCAGTTTAGAAATGTCAGTGTCAACCCATTGCCGTGTTTTTCCCAAGTTGTTTTTTCCCCTTTGTCTTAAGTGGGAAAAATAGAGTAGAGAAAAGCACATGTAAAAACCGATAAAAATGGCAGTTTCCCATAAAAATAGCTGCTCTAGGAAAATCCCTAAAAATTGCTCGCACCAATCATGACAAACCACAACAGTAATGCAGAAATGCATTAACCCAAGATTTTGGCACATCTTTCCAATGCAGTAGTAGGGCGATTTCATGGGACACCACCACCTTTTTGTACGAGCCTCAGAGTCTGAAAGTGGAGACTATGTTTCTCATCATCCTCATTTCGCATGCGGACAGACTGTCTGACCAGGCTATTTTTATAATTAATTACACAAGGAAATCGAATATTCAGCTGTCGTCTTGTGCGTCAGTTGCCAGAAGGTAAGTGTTGTGAGTATAAAAAAATTTTCCCCGTTATGTACAAGACAACTTTTTTATTTTGCTCTCTCTTACAAAATCCTCTTGCAGAAGTCGAGTGGGTGCTCCAGACATTTTTTTCATGTTCATTTTTTTACAGAAGCCAAATAAATAAACACATGGGGAGTTGCGGAGTGCACATGGCCAGTATCTGCATTTTGAGGATCCACGGTTTGTGGTCCACAACACGAGCATGGCTGTCACACGTTTGTGTGAATGCACTCGAAACCTATGCAGATTTTTTGTGTCTGGAAGTTCGCAAGAATGTTTTCATCTACTGACAGCAAACAGAGATCTTGAAAAAGATGAGGAATCTCTGAATATATCAGAAAGATGTATGTACATATGTACACTAGGTCTTTATATTATTATTATGCACTAAGCTTTAGGTACATAAGACAAGAACTCCTCTCTAATGTTATCCACAGCTACGCTCATGTTTCAGGAGAACCCACAGTAACGTAATGGACGCAGCATCTCGTCTGTATGCAGGGCCAATGATGGTTATGGTTTTTCTTTTGGCTCTAGAACTGGATAATCACTTCTAACAAATGTGTTAATTTTGTCTTGATGCAACTGTTGTAAATAAACCCCTTGCCCAGCTGGGCTCACACAGAGGACACATGAAAGGTTCCTAGCAAATAATGCCTTGTTGCAGATTGTGCATTGCGTTAACCCCGATGTTTTAATTGATCTCTAAGCAGAACAAATGAAAGACGCACAATAGTTATGTACATTTGAAGGGCCATGTGGGAAGATTATGATATAGTTATGATGAGTCTACATAAGGCAGGACTTTCCTCCTTTGTATTAACTGATGGATTTTGATGTTAGGAGAACCAAAAATATGTTACAACTAAAGAGCTACTTTATACCCAAAGGTGAAGTCTATGGTGTCGGATCCAGAGGTTTTCTCAGCTTAGCATGATGAAACGTTCTGCTAAGGTACTCTGCGTTTAAACCCCTTTAAAACCCCTGTGATTTTACTTTTATGCGTTTTTATTTTAGAAACCCCAAAGCCTTAATTTTTAAACGTTTATTGTGGAACAAGTTGTACTTTCTAATGACACTTTCACTATGGCATACGAGGTAGTGAAATGGGGTGGAATTAGAAAAAAACAACACAGTTCTGCCACAGTTTTCTGGGTTTTGATTTTACGACGTTCCCTGTATAGTATAGTCATGTTTCCTTTATTTTCTGGGTACAATTACAGCGATACCACATTTTTATAGTTTTTCCTATAGCTTAAAAGTACTTACAGTAAATGAAATGTGAAAAACAAATTTTTTTTCTTTGCCATATTCTCACCCCATAACTTTTCTATAGTTATGTCTATAGATCTGTATGAGAGGACATTTTTTGTGGGGCAATCTGTATTTTTTATTGATACCGTTTTGAAATGTGTATGACTTTTTGATCACCTTTTATTCAATTTTATTTGGGAGGTGGAGATATAAAAACCAGCAAATCAATCATGTAGATTTTTTTTTCCTATTACACCGCTCACCGCACAGAATAAATACATTTAAATATTCATAGTATGGGTGATTTGGGACATGGCGATACCTATGATCTTTATTTTTTTTAAATATTATTATTTTTATTTTTTTACATTTACGGATGAGCGAATCAACTTAGGATGAAACATCTGAAGTCGATTCACATAAAACTTTGTTTCAATACTGTAAGGAGCCAATACATTCTAATACTGTACGCCGCGCTCGCTCCGTACAGTATTGAAACAAAGTTTTATGCAAATCAACTTTGGATATTTCATCCGAAGTCGATTCACTCATCCCTATTTACATTTTAGTTTTTTTTATACTTTTGAGAACGTTTCTAAAATTATTTTTTAAAGTCCCCCTTGGGGACTTGAACATGCAATAGGCTTCTCCCATAGAGAGGAGTGCCTACATTCCTACTGAGCTCTGCCACAGGAACACCGCTGTGGCAGCCCTTGGACATTCAGAAGGCCCGAAGCTGCCACAGCAACTTCATGACTCCCTTGATCTCCATGCGGGGGAGCTGTTTGGGCCCCAGAGTGCAGCACTCCTAGGGAAAGACCTTGCAGATGCTGTAAACACAGTTCACTCCCCGACATTTCCGCAAGACCTCTGTTTGCGGTCAGTGAGTAGAACATTTCTGACATCATTTCTTGACATCAACGGCGTGGGATAAAAAGCTTTAAAAATATATTTGTGATACTCTGTTGGGAGTTTTTTTTTTTTATGTATCTATATATGACCACCCAGTGGTTATGATCTGAACTGCACCTGATAAGGGTTTTAGCTGCATTTTTTGGGAAGGTAACTCAGCTGGTGTATGATGAGATACTATTGCGTTACATGAATTGCAGAATGCAGTTGACTTTTCTTCTTAACACATCTACATTCAAGAAAAGGAAAACCATGCAGCTGGAGTAAATGGTACATGTCTGCAAATGTAATGACATACAGTTACATATTCCTTGGGCATTCTAAAAGTGTCTCAGTTGTGCAGCATGGTGGCTCAGTGATTAGTGCTATATGAATATTACCACGGGCAAAGTCTGCACCTTCTCTGTATTTTTCCTTGTGTTTTTGTAGGTTACCTCCAGGTACTGAGATTGTGGACTGATGTGAGGCACAACACTGCAAAATATATTGTCTTATTTTTAATTTCCCATGTCAATATCTATATTTAAAGAAAAAACATAAAATTTTGCAGTTTTCACAGTGGCCGCAAAGCCTAATAATAGACACCACTTCTTGGTCTGTACAGATCTCGTTATGTAGTTATCTGCTTATCTGTCATTCTAATCATGCCTGTAATGGTATTACCTCTGTGTAAAGATAAGACAGGGTCCACCATTCTCAATAGGTGATTGTCAGAGCTAATCTATTCTTTCCTTGTACAATTACCTCTGCACAGGTCACAGAGCAGCCGAGAAAACTCTCCTATAGAAGTCAATGAGGTCCCCTCCTAACCATTGTGTCTATGGACCATGTGGTTACCATAAAGCAATTTTCTTAATGCTTTCTAAATGCTGTTAAGAACAGATCAGGCAAGATGGCCACCCCCATAATCCTGTTCAGGAAATAGAATAAAAAAAATCTGCAACCAGAAAATAAAACCAGATTATAAATAAGGGATATGGGCTACTATCCGGTATTATCTAGCAGATAAAAATGTTGGCGACACTTTAATGACGAGACCAGGAGAAAGAGGTGACTCACGGAAAAAGTGGAAACCTCTTTATGACATACGGTATTAGTGGAAATATCTGCCTGGAGAAAACGGTATAAACTTGGTTTATTGTAATTTCTGCCTCTCCTTGTCTTTTGAGCAATAATCTTGGTAAATGCCGCATTCTTTCAGAGGGAGAAGATTTTTTTCTTTAGTAAATTAGTGTTTATGTAATAATATTCTTTTGCATGGAGACATTCGAAAAACAAAACGCCAGGTGCTAAGAAAGAAATGATTTGCAAAGTGACTTAATTATCTCTTTAGAATCTCGGCGCTGTGGGTATGAGCGCACTGTGTGTAATGTAGCTAAATCCAGAAATAGGAGGGAGCTCCCTCTTCAACAGTTTTGTTATCTTGGCACAGTGTGTTCCAGAAAATATTTGAATACTCCCCAAATTTACAGGCATGTACAATATAATGGGATGGAAAAGTAGCTTTCCCCAGATAAGTAATTACGCGGTCTAGCTATGTATACTGATATGACCGAGCATCCACATTAGCTAAATACAGATTATACAGATATGAAGATATGATACCTCACAAATACAAGGCACTGCTATAGGCACATACATTCGTAATAGTGATGATCGGCAACGGCAATATTCGAATTTGCGATATTTTGAAAATTTTTGGGGGCGAATATTAGCCATAAATTCGCAAATTCGAGAATTCGTGATCTCCAGTCATTGTGAAAATAGGTAATCAGAAAATTTGCATAAAAAAATTCACGATACGAAAATTCGCAATAGTAAAATTCAGAGTCAAGACTACTCCTAAAGTCAAAGATAATGCAGACTTCTCATTGGCCCACAAGCAAGAAACAATGAAAGATCATGGGTACTGATGAAAAAAAAATTAGAATATTTTCAAATTGACAATATTCGCAATAGAAATTCATAATTAGAATATTTGCGATCAACACTAATTCGGAACACAGCTGTACTACTGAAATCCATAGTACCGCCAGATTACACACATATGTAGTAATGCTACATGGAATACACATACAGTCATTGCTTACACACATGCGTATTCCTTAGGAAGCCAATTAACGAATGAATACAGTGAGGGTCATTTACAAGGGCTGTACACTAGTTATGTAATGAGTAATGATTTAGCTTCATCTCACTAGGAAATGTCATTACTTTATGTATACATCCACTGCTTTAACACTCAAAGGACCTTGCGATTTTCTATTTTTCTGTTTTAGTTTTTCACTCCCCGCCTTTCCAGCATCATAACTTTTTTTATTTTTCCGTTCACATAGCCTTTGTAGGGGCTTATTTTTTGCTGAGCTAGTTGTACTTTATAATGGCACCATTTACGCTTGCAAACAATGTAGTGGGAAAAAAAACTGAAATGGGTGAAATTGGGGAAAAAACGCAATTCTGCTTTTTTTTTTTTTTTTACAGCGTTCACTATGCGGTCAAATTGACTTGTTACCTTCATTCTCCAGGTCAGTATGGCTACAACGATACCACACTTGTATAGTTATTTTTGCATTTTAATACTGTCAAAAAATGAAAACCTTGAAAAAAAAATTTTTGGTCTCCATATTCTGACCCCTGTAACTTTTTTATAATTATGTGTACGGAGCTGTGTGAGGGCTCAGGGAGATAGTTACTTTGCAGAGATATCATTTTGAAGTGTGTGGGAAAAATTTTAGGGAGGTTGCTGTAAATTGGCTATTTAATAAAAAAAATTCCATTACACCATTCTCCGTATGGGATTAATGTTGTTATATTTTAATAGTATGGGTGTTTTTATATGTGGCAATGCCCATGATGTTTTTTTGTTTTTTTTGCTGTGTACTTTTATTTTGGACTTTTTACATTTTTTTATATTTTTAAAAACTTTTTAAAACTTTTTTATTTTAGTTTTTGAAGTCATCCTGGGTGACTAAAACGTCAATCATTAGATTATTAGATTGCCCATTTTGTTCTGTGATGGCTATATAGCTATCACTGAACACTTAATTTACAGTATACCAATACAGTGCTGCCACCTGGTGGCCTGTATTGTTATATTTCAGTAGCAGTAGCGGTAGTATTCAATAGCTGTCAGAGCTTGCTTGAGGCTTCCATCTAATAATGGAACAGGTTCCCTAATCTCAGCTGTTGCGGTAGTGCAGCTCCAGCATCCAAACCGCTAAGATGCTGTGGTCTCATTTGACCATAGCATCTGAGGGGTTAAATGTATGCAATCAGCCTTAAGGCTGATCGCATATATCTTCAGCGAGGCTATGGTGAATGCTGCACAAGCGAGCGGACGGCATCTTTAAAGTGCCGAATTTGAAGATGTACGATGGAGACGGCGAAGGGCCTAAAGGGAACCTGTCGTCAACTTTATGCTGCCCATACTATCAGCAGCATAAAGTAGAGACAGGTGAGTTGATTTCAGAGGTCTGTCATTTATAAGTTAAAAGTAAGTGGTTGCCGAGAACCAACATCACAATCCTTGCAGACTGGGCCTGGAAAAGAGTCACGGCCACCTTAGAAGAGTCCTGGTTATTCAGGAATTCCTGCTCTCCTGCCCACCTGCTGATGACTGAGTCTTCTACCTAGTTTTCTCCCTTTCTGTCTAGGAGAGAACTGCCAATCATCAGCAGATGGGCGGGAGAGCAGGAGATTATCAATAACTAGGACTCTTCTCGGGTAGATGTGACTCTTTTCAAGGCCTGTGCTGCAATGATTATGATGCTGGTTCTCGGTAACCACTTACTTTTAGCTCATGAGTGACACACCGCTGAAATCAGCATTTCTGTCACTATTTTATGCTGCCCTCAGTGAGGTCAGCATAAAGTCGATGACACGTTCCCTTTAAGCCCGAAGACTATAATATGAATATTATTATTATTATTCTAATTCCAATTCTTCTCATTATCATTCACATTAAATATAATCAGAAATATGAGGCAGTTGTAACACGATCCTCCACCTTCCGGCTTATTTTATTTAGTTTTCCATTATTCAGTTGCTTGCCAGGTGAGGAATTCAGGAGGAGCCTCGAGGGATTCCTGAGCAATCATAAAAATAAGCAATAGAATTAATCAAGGCCCCGAAACACAATTTCTTTTCTCTAATGGGTTGAGGAAGTCTGATAATGTATACTCTGGGCACAGACAATGGCCCAGGTTCATGCAATTTGGAATGAAATCTGTCACTTGTAAAAGTACAAGTGCTGGCGCTGCAAACATATACAAATAGTGAAGAAGAAAGTGTCATTCGTCAGCAGAGATACAACGAGGCAATCAAGGTACTCAAGTGTTTCACTACAGACTGTGTGGGCAAAGAACAGCAGTCCAAATCGTGTTTTCTTTTTCATATTATTAGGCATTTTGTCTAATATTAAATAATTTTTTTAATTTATTCAATAATTATAAATGACAAAATATATTAAATTAAGGGGTTAAAATATTTTATTTAGATCAACGTCACAAATGCTGCTTTCCAGTGTAATTTTCTCTTTCTTTACTTGTATATCTCTTTCATTTTTGTGGGTGGGTAACAGCTCTTCCCATGTGACAGTCATGCACCTGCCTCTCCCAGGAGTGCATTGCAGTCAGCTCTTGCTAACCCTGCCACCTAGTTGCCCAACCTCTATTCTCCTGTCTTCCTCGCCTGCATAGAAAATAGGCCTTCAAACCCAGCAATTCCACTATTAAATAGAACTATGGCGCTCAATTTATGGAGGGGAGCGGAAGGGA
This sequence comes from Bufotes viridis, assembly GCA_033119425.1. Classification (NCBI taxonomy): domain Eukaryota; kingdom Metazoa; phylum Chordata; class Amphibia; order Anura; family Bufonidae; genus Bufotes; species Bufotes viridis. The sequence goes on from CM065594.1 coordinate 59,549,726, forward strand.
ACAGGGAAGCTACTGAACATATTAGTCCACATCTGAATGCAAGATAAGGTTGCCTAGAAGCATGGGCGTAGCTATAGAGGGTGCAGAGGTAGCAGTCGCTACCGGGCCAAGGAGCCTGAGGGGGCCCAAAGACCCTTGTGCCGCATAAGAAGACAAACAAAGCACTGAGGGAAGGGGGTCCCAACCTAGCTTGCACCAGGGCCCATGAGCCGTTAGCTATGCCTCTGCCTAGAAGGATACATAGTAGGGGCGCGACCAAGGAAATCCAATGCACATAAAAAGCCAAGCACTATTTTTATTGCATGTATATTGCAGTAATTCTTCATTTGAAATGTCCTATTCATTGCATAGGGATTATTTTCATGGAATAACCCTTTTACTGTATCTTAGGGATATTCTCAAATTGTGACCGGTAGGTGGGTCCTGAGGACTGGAGTTGAGGAACACTGCAATAGATGATATCACAGCTTACCTACGTCACATAGCATGCCTGGGAAATTCTTCCATAAAAGTCCTGACCATTGTGTCTATGACCAATGTGGCTACTCTCAAAGGAAGTGTTGACATATTTTAAGCCTGGTGACCATTCTAAATTAGTGTATGATTTTAGAATTATTATTTTTTTAAATAATCAAAAATGCTAAAAAAAATTATACCTAAAAATAAGGATAATTAGAAATAATGTCATTTTCTGATGACACATCCCCTTCACCATAGTAACGTAGTTTGTAAGGCTGAAAAAAGACATCTGTCCATCTAGTTCGGCCTGTTATCCTGCAAGTTGATCCAGAGGAAGGCAAAAAAAAAAAAAATCCTTCTCTACTCCAATCAGGCAATCAGAATAACTCCTTGGATCAACGGCCCATCTCTAGTAACTAATACTATTACACTCCAGAAATACATCTTGAATTCCTTTATTGTACTCACCATCACCACCTCCTCAGGCAGAGAGTTCCACAGTCTCACTGCTCTTACCATAAAGAATCCTCTTCTATGTTTGTGTAGAAACCTTCTTTCCTCCAGACGCAGAGGATGTCCCCTTTAAGATCATTCACATTAAACATTAAAGTCCCAGTTTGGGTTTTGAGTCCCTACCTTTGTGACAATAGTTATTCAAGCCTTGTCTTTCATGTTGTAGTGATTTCAAGCATCTTCCATATAGTCCATTGCCTCCTCCGACTTCCGTGTCTTCATCGTTACATCGTTTATGCTTTGATCTGCTATTCTTTCATCAATGTGTTGTTGAGATTGATTGTATCCTTGCAGCACATTGTGAGGACTTTAGTTACTGAAATGAATATTATTATAATAATAATATGGAAACATCATACTGCACTAAAAAAGCTCATTAAAGCTCATTGCACTGACATTATCATCATTGTGATATCTGTTCTTATTTTCAAAAGCAATGCCAGACTATTCTGTGGCCATTTAATTAAATCTAATAATACATTAGACAAACACCGGATAACATGTCATTTCTCAATGTTACTGTAGGTCCTTTCACACATCCATTTAGTTTCTTATCGAGGATATTTAAAATGCACTGATATTGCACAGACAGATTTTGATGGGGAACACACGTCACATACCCCATTTTAACATGTATATTTGAGCACCTTAACCTGTTCATTTCTCTTTTCTCTTTTTCTTGATTAAACTGGGCGATCACTGTCCTGTCAAGAAGGGATTTAACAGGGCACATCTAGGCGCCTTTGTGGATCGATAGGGAGTGATAGGGTCAGAGACCCAGTGACCTGTCTCTCCGCATCCTTTCCTATCCATTCATGCACTTATTTGTATTTTGTCTGCACAGAATTGTTGTGGCACAATACATTGTGCCTATGACACTGAGCCGGCACTGGCTCACTGTTGATAATTGTGATATTATTTGAGCATATATTAATAGAATCATTAAAGGTTATATTTTAGGGCTCCTACTCTAACAAGTACATACAAAGAAGAAATCTGCACCCCCTCTATGGTTTAGTTCCCCAGTAGACATACCATTCATTTCTTCTCCCATTTTATCTGGTCAGTTTTAGGTAAAAATGCTTGTGTTTTAGTATACAGATTAGTAAATGTCCTAACATTTATTTTGGGTTCGGCCAAGAAATTTGATTTGGTACAAAAAACAAAACAAATCCAAATTGTTTTAAATGTCTGAAAATCTCTACCCTCTTTCTTTCTCTCTCTTTCTTCTGTCTCTGTCCCTCTACTGTCTCTCTCTCTTCTGTCTCACTTTTGTTTGTCTCTCTCCTCTGTTTCTCCCTCTTTCTCTTCTATCGCTTTTCCTCTACTGTCTCTCTCTTCTGTCTCTGTCCCTCTGATGTATCTCTCTCTGACTCTTCTCTCACTCTTCTGTCTCTCTTTCTTCTGTCTGTCTGTCTCTCTCTCTTCTGTTTCCCTCTGTTCTTACTCTCTCTCTCTTCTGTCTCACTGTTCTTTGTCTCTCTCTCTTCTGTTTCTCCCTCTTTCTCTTCTATCTATTCCTGGAAAAACTCTTCAGAACAGAATCTCAAGAAATGCTGATTCTAAGAAATCAGAATTTTTTGAAAAAAATAAATGTATTTAAATTTAGATCCTATAGAATCCATTCATTTAGCGTAATGGATCTGCAAGAATGCTTCCATTCTGATAATACAACCGCATGCATCTGTCATGAACGGATCCGGTTGTATTATGTCTTCTATAGCCATGACGGATCCCTCTTGTACACCATTGAAAGTCAATAGGGGAAGGATCTGTTTTCTATAGTGTCAGGACCGATCCGTCTTGCTCCGCAGAAACAGCATTTTTCTGTCCGCGATGGGGATGCAACCAAACGGAACGCAATGCTTTTTGGTGCATTCTGTTTCGTTCAGTTCAATTTTGTCCCTATTGACAATGAATGTGGACAAAACTGAAGCCTTTTCTTCTGCTATTGAGATCCTATGACGGATCTGAATAGCGGAATTGTAAACGCAGATGTGAAAGTATCCTTATTTGTGAGAATACCCCTTTAAGTAATGTAATCATGTCTACTAGCAGTTCCCAGTAAGCAGTTTATGCTCAATTACTATGGAAGAAGGAGAGAGCAAATAAATTACAGCACTACGAAAATGTATTCAAATTCTCATTTGAATCTGTTTATAAAATGTTGTCCTGCAAGTTGCTGGATGGAGATACGCACCGCTAATGCATATGATTTGTGTTCTTATGTGGAACTGCGGTCACTCATTGTTTAGTTTAATGCAGTTTATCTTTTATTCAAGAGTGTTTGCCTGTTTATTGCTGCCTCAGTATTTGTTCAGTGATGCTGGTAATGGAAAATAGATGAAAAGCCATCATAAATTTCATTATTAGAAGGTAAGTATGCCTTACGTAGCCGCTCTAATTCTTTTTACATTTTAGTTTGTAGTAGAATCCATTACCTCTCAGATCTTGTAAAATATACCATGAAAATTCTTGGATTCAGCATCCATTATTCCAGATTTTCATAGGGCTCTGTCGTCAGAAAATAATAGTCTACGATAATCCCAAGCTTCCCGCTGTCCCTGGAGATCTTGTTATTTTGCTCTTTCTGTCATATTTCATATTTGATTCCTCAAAGTTAGTGCAGTGTACCTTAGAAAAAGTTTTTCTCTCTCCCGTGTCTTATCCAGATCACTGAAGCCTCTTATGATTTTGGGTCTAATCCTAACCAGCTTTTTTGGAGTGGCATGAAAACTAGAGCCTAGAAAACTGGCACAAGCGCAGTGGAAGCACCCTGGTCGGTTCATTGGCCTCACATCCTTTCTGCGCATGCACCAGTTCGGATATCGGTCTACTGTTTACCTTTCTATAGCAAGATCTGAACAATAGCATGCGCAGAAGGAATGTGGAGCTGATTCATAGACCAAGCTGATTCTACTGCACTTGCATTGGTATGCTATCCTACAGCATCTGACACACCAATCAAATGGGTGGGATTAGATCCAAGATCCGGGGAGACTTCTCAGTTCATTTGTATGTGATGCTGGAGAAATGAAAAATTTTCTTTCTAGACTGTACTATTGTGCCATTGGTGCCAAATTAGTACCTATATCTGGGCCATCACAATTTTTTTTATCGCATACTAACAGTTTTTTTTTTACTTTTTTGACAAAACCAGGTGGATGGTTTTCTGGAAAGAATTTTTTGAAGTCACTTCACGTACAGTGGTCCCACAAGTTACAATATTAATTGGTTCCAGGACAACCCTTGTATGTTGAAACCATTGTAACCTGAGTTATCGGTTTCCAAGCCCCAAAATTTCAGTTTCAAGATAAAAGAAAATGAAGACAGATAAAACAAGTCCTTACATATAACAGGTTGGATCTGAGTCTGAGGCATTGCATGTTGAGTCTGGTTTCAACTTACGGTGGGTCAGAAAAGACAATTGTATGTTGAGAATATGGTATCCTGAGGCCATTGTATCTTGAGAGATCACTGTATTCTACTTCCTGTTCTGCCTCTTTATCTTCCTCAGTCGTTTGGACTTTTGGCGTAGCAAACAGCCTCGCTTGACTGTCTCAGTCAGACCATTTACTGCGTCCAGAGAGGGAAAGGGGATGAGTGACTCAACTAGAGCATCACACACTGATAAGTGCAATACTCTTCTATGAGCATCTAAATCTAGGCCTATCAAGAGAACTATAGAGCTGTCATACTGTTATCCCAATTCTATATGTACTATTATCATGAGGATTGCCCTTCAGATAAGGCTACTTTCACACTCACGTTTTGAGCGGATCCGTCATGGACGGAACCGTTCAGATAATACAACCTTCTGCATCCGTTCAGAACGGATCAGTTTGTATTATCTTTAACATAGCCAAGACGGATCCGTCTTGAACATTGACTTACATTGTGTGCCAGGACGGATGCGTTTGGCTCAGTTTCATCAGACGGACACGAAAACGCTGCAAGCAGCGTTTTGGTGTCCGTCTCCAAAGAGGAATGGAGACTGAACTGATGCAAACTGATGCATTCTGGGTGGATCCTTTTACATTCAGAATGCATTAGAATGCAAACTGATCCGTTTTCGACCGCTTGTGAGAGCCCTGAATGGATCTCACAAACGGAAAGCCAAAACGTGAGTGTAAAAGTAGTCTAACATGTTCCCCTCAGAGCACAGAAAACTGACCATGAATGACATATCTATATAGAAGTTTTATCTCTCTGTGCTGACTGCTATAGAAGGAAAACATTTTGCACTTAATGTTCAATGGCATAGTACTGCAGAAATGAATAAGAAAAATAGCCAAACATTCTAAAAAAAGTTTTCTGTGAATATTAAGTGTAAAAAAAATAATAATTAAGCCTCTGTGACAGAAGTGTCCCTATAAAAACATTTGACTCTTGGCTAATGAGAATAGCCCTGTCTAGAATAAGTATGTGGACCTTTCTTGAAGATCTTGGGCCACTTTTTATGAAACCAAAAACTTTCCAACTGCTTGCTACAACATTTTTATGGCAGTGGCATACATTAGTTTTATTTCAAAAGTTTTATGAATTAGACTTTGCATAAATTCATGAGGCCAAAGTGTAAGTGTCAAGTACTTTTTGAGACAGATAATGGCGTAATGAAAGCTTTTTCCTGCGGCATATTTTTCAAAATCTGAGAAGGAAGACTAAATTGCCACTTTATAAAAATCCACAATTGTCGTACTGTGATAGATGGGCTAAATTGCAAGTTGACTTCAATAAACAGTTTTCTACCACAGGAAATTTCAATCCTTGTAATCTTGACTGTAATGACTGTACTCCAAAGGCTTTTTAGCAAATTATTGACAGATAAACATTTTACATTATTTTTTGACACCGGCAATGTGTTTTCACAGTTGCCTAAAAAATGTAATTAAACCAGACCTGTGTTTGCACCTACATTTATGTTTGCTGCAGATATTTTCTTTGACTAGAAAGTGATCCTTGTTGGACAGTTTCAAATTTGCATGCACCCTTTATAGGGATCTACAAGACTGGCCTAATACAAAAATCAACATTACAGAAAAGGGAGCTTTTTGGGAGCCATGATTAATGTAAAAAATGAAAATCAGACATCATATAGAACATGACAATTTCTTTCTAACAAAGCTAGAACCAGCCCGGTACCTCACATTGAAAAAGAGATCTTCTCATTCATTGCTGCAACTTTTCTGCTAGGTTCTCTTCAGACGGGGACTCACAGGGCATGTCCTTTCTGCTGTAGCTCTTTCCCTGTAACTATTTATTTACAAATAGTCATTTAGACTAATAATTGCCTGATTTTAACATATGTCTATAATAAAACTTAACTTAAGTATAAGTATATATAAAAAAAAACTTAGACGTGAACACAATTAATCTAAGTCCCTAGGCATGCGCAGTGAGCAGAAAAAGACGAGTAGAGTCTAAGTCCAGAGACCTGCGCAGTAATAAGTTCTGAGGGGCGATACGGCAGGTGGGAGAGGTAAGTACGTCATCCAAATGAGGGAGGAGAGGTGGAGGAATGCCCAAATTGATAAGTTGATAACAAAGCAAGAGGTGGTTGTTACGCCCGTTATTACAGGCCTCTTAACTAGTGATGTCAGCATAGGAGGCTATAAAAGGGTCCGTCTCACACTCCCCAAACAGTCACTGCCCGTTCCGCTGAAGATGCCAGAATTACTGGCGAAACATTACTGGGGGCAGTATTTGAGGATATTTTAGAACAGGAGTGACGTTTTCTAAGGGCTTTTAGAAACACTATATGCCATCCTAGTAATAGGGGACAGATCATAAGAGAGAGGAGCTGGAACCAGCGTGCGGTTACCAGACTCATCGAGTCCATTACTAATGTATTAGCACTGTGCAAATAACAGTGCTTTATAATCTAAAAAGTAAGGTAAAAGAAAAATGCACAACTGATAATTTTTAAAGTGATATATTTGGCTAAATTGAGATTTCTTTTATATACTTATTAAAAGTTAAGTTTTATTATAGACATATGTCAAAATGAGGCAATTATTAGTCTAAATGACTATTTGTAAATAAATATGTAAAGTGCCTTAACATATGCCTAGGGTCCTCCAACCTGTAGGAACATTTCCCTGTAACTGACATTGCTTCTAACAGAGGATATGGCTGGTACAGTTGAAGATTTAAAGTGAGCATGTGCGACCACCTCAGTGAGGGGCACAAGAAATAGGAAAAAGAACAAACAGTAGGTGGCGCTATACAGATACATATTATTGAAGTGGCTATACAATTTTTTTTAATTATGTGCAATTACAAAAGTATTCAGATCCAGGTGCTGGTTTTAAAAATGTAGTATATGTTTTGTGGTACAATCCCTTTAAAGAGATTTTGTCAGACAGCACTAGATAGGGACTGAAGAGAGCAAAACAAGCACATCTTTTATAGAGCTTTAATTATCATGAGCAGTTTGAAAATGAACTTATGTTCTGCTTCTGCAAGACTGCAGGGAGAGTGTAGAGAGACTGCAGGGAGAGTGCAGAGAGACTGTAGGGGATAGTGTAGAGAGACTGCAGGGAGAGTGAATGGAGACTTATTCTGCTTCAGTTTTATTTACTTATTCCTACAAATTTCTTGGCTAACTAGTGTAAAGTTCCTGAATCGAATTTTTCAAAACTTCGCTTATCTCAAGTGCTGATTATAAAAACTCCACAAAGTTTACATTTGTACTGAACTCCCGAGACCCTATCCAGTGCTGTCAGCAGTTTAGCTGCTGACAGATTCCCTTTAAACCCTTCACCCCCACAGCTCTCATATGCTAAGTGTCCCTAACTATGTACAGTATGTAGGTCAAAAACACAGTCTGCTTAGTGCCTGCAGGTCAGTAATCTGGGATCATAATACAAAGCCTCAGCCACATTCCTTGCATAAAGATCTATGCCCAGGAGATTGTTGGATACTTTCAAACCCTGGAAAGACTATATTTTCTTACACAGCTAAGGGCATAGCTATAGGGTGTGCAACCACAGTAGAAATAGTACCCAGATTCCTGAAGGAGCCTAAAGACCCAGCTGCCACTTAAGAAGACACCAACATATTCCTTCCAGTGCTAATACTTGAGAGAAGAGAATACATTCAACTATTATTAAAGAGATATACCGTCTTAGACATTTTATTAGACAGAATATTCACCTCTGTGGGACAAACCTATGTCCAGAATGGAGGGTGACCTGACCCCTGTCCTGCATGATATCCTACATTCCAGTAGTAGTGAATGGAGAAAGCTGCACAAGCACAGTCGTCTTTCCACTAACATCAACCACGTGACCTTTCGAAGCGGGGGTCACGGGACCCCTCTTTTGGAAATAGGTTGGCTTCCAAAGCTGCACTTTACAGCATATCCTGTGGTAATCATTAATAGCTAATTAGTAATTAATGAATATGTTTCCCCTCAAGTTTTCTTATCAGCTATAAGTTTTGCTAGAACTTTTCTTAACTGTGACACATCTGTTTCTAAAACGGAATTTACAATGGAGTTGATATCTGAATTTTGAAAACATAGTTATTAATATAGATAGAATAGTTATACCTGAATGGAACGGGCACTTTTTATAATTTGAGCACAGTGACATAGCCATCTGTAGAAGTACATAATACAATATTTATTACGCAATCATAAAATCCACTACTTAAGAAATGATTGAAGATAAGGCATTGGCAACCTAAGAAGAAAATAGTAGTTTTTGCCAGGATGTGGAACTAAGAATTGAAAATAAATACATAAATAAATAAATAAATAAATATAATAAATAATATATATATATATATATATATATATATCCTCAAATGGATTAGATGCTGGGATATTTTTGTGCTGGCATTGTACTTGCAGTACATAAGCAGACCATGAGCTTAGCTATATTAACCAAGGTCTTGCCGCATCGATAGTCTTTAGAGGTCCATATTTTCGCTTTATACATAAGCCCTCGGTGGTTTTCGTTGAGAGTTTAGTTTTGTTCCTTTACACCAGGTTCCTCTTTGTGTGTTGATACTGAGGATGAATAGCACCTAGTAAATAGTTTGGGTCAACTTAATTGCTCTTTCTACATTATGTACAGTGATTGAATTACATGCTTTTCTGTGTTAATAAAGAGCCTGAAGAAATTCATCAGGGTGGTAATAGCTGGCTAATTTTCCATTATATGAGATTAAAAGCAATTACTACCTTCTTTGCCTCGTGTTTTGCTAAATCACGACCCGTTCTACATCAGGTCCATTATTGTTTTCACTGGGCAAAAAAGATAGAAGAACACATAACATTTACCAAGTAATTATCCCGTTGGTGTTGTGATCTTCATAGTGGATTTCAGAGGTAATGTTTGATATTTTTAATGGATGGAGGTTATTTTGCTTGAACAGAGGGCATCGGCTTTTGTTGTTACTTATTACTAGCCATGTCCATTTTAAAATGATAATGACCTCAAAAATACAGTCAGGGAAGTGCAGGCAGTATATACATTTTTATTGCATCACTTAAAGTCGATGAACACATTCTGGGATTTTTTTTCGAAGTTATTATTATGATAGCCTTCTATTCATTTTGGTCTAAACAATATTTTTGCAATTGTTTTTTAATAAAACGTTTCAGAAGTTTTTGTCTTACAGGGTTAAATTTCAGTCTATTTGCAGACTGTCCCATCAGATGATGGCTCAGGTATGGCTCTTATCTCTGATCTCCTGACCTCATAAACACTCATTATAGAGAAGTTATCAAATTGATAAGCCTATGGCTCAAATGTTTTTTTATAAGGTCAAGAGATCGGATATAAGTGCTCTACGTGAGCCATTATAGTGGCTCATGTAGAGCACTTAGCTGAAAGTGAAATTCTGCAAATAGACTGAAATTTTACCCCTGTAACCCAATAATGATGAAAATGTTTAGTAAAGGTCAAGTGCAAAAATGATTTTAGCCCAAAATAAATAAAATGCAATGAATATATAAAAATGCCCTGAAGGTGTCCGTAGCCTTTAAAACACTAGAGTAGGGGTCAACAAACTCCAGATGTTATGAAACTACAGTTCCCAGCATCCATACTTGCTTAGCTGTTCTTGAAACTCCCATAGAAATGAATGTTGGGAGTTGAAGTTTTATAAGTTGTAGTAGTTGAAGTATTAATCTGAGTCTATTTCTGAAATAAACTGGGCAAGCGTAAATGTGTGCTCAATAGGTAGCATAGCGTAACTTCTGCTTCTTTTAGTGGCTTGATTCATTTTTCCATTGCATTATACACTGCTCATTTCCAGGAGTTACAGCCACCTCTGCTGCGCAGATACAAGTTGGCTGGTAAACTTGGCAGGATTTTGTTTTCCGTCTTGCATAACGGGACCCAGGCGGATCCGTTATGCTTTCCCATAGACTTGTATTATGACGGAAAGCAAACGGAATGCCTTTTAAAGGCTTCCGTTTTGCATTCTGTCTGGGCATTCCGTTATTTTCCGTTATAACCATGTTATAAGGGAAAGCAATAACAGAATCCCCAAAGCTAGTGTGAACCCACCCTAAGTGCCTTGTATTAACGTTCTCTACATGTTAAATGCCTTTTGTTGAAGTAAAACAACCCCTTTACATTTTATTAAGTACTCCATGTCTCACAGAAAAAAATTCAATGCAATATTGTAACATGGTAGCAAAATCCCTGAAATTCTGCAATTCATACCGCAACCACTAGGTGGCCACTCACGGACCAATACATAATTTACATCTCCTGACAGACTCTTGATAGATCATGTTTCAATGCTGATCCTCTAGTTCCAAACATCTTGCAACCAAGAGGAAAGGTAAGGAAGAGCACGTGTCATTTTGGCTGCATATAGCCAGCACTAGAGAGAGCCAATATGCATATGGATTTAAACAGCTAATATTGAACTCAGTAAGAGCAATCTATATGTGTATCTATTGCGCTCCCCCTCCTGGAGGCTGCACTTTGCTGCTGTCAGTTCAGTTCTGACCCCAAAAAGACATATTGACTAGAGTTGTTGAAATCCAACAGCCTATTGTATGGCCGATGTCAAGGGAAAGTCAGAACATGTCCCATACACATCAGATAGTCATTGCACATCAATTTGTAGGGTCACCTTTAAGGACAGAAGAACTCAATTCTTCTTAAACTAATTTCACTATTATATGTATATAAACATTTGTCTTCTAAAGTCATGAATTCCCAATCACCGGTTCATGGGCTTCATGTCGATTGGTATGAACAGTTTTAGCAAAGACTTTTGTGCCTAATCCCAACCGTACGGTCTCATGGCGTTACTGATGGAACTATGTGTTATCTAGCAGAGGATGAAGCCGAGCTGCAGCATGATAATGAACATTGCATTGATGGGATAAGCTAAATACGCACCATCTAATGACATCACGTCTGCTATTAGAATATCTTTGATACAGGTAAGCTGAGGATGCCGGCTAAGTCAATGAATGCGCTGAATCTTTAATAGCAGAACAGCTACTTAAAAGGAAGCGCGCCCTCAAATCCTACCATCCACCTGTCGACGGTTACTTGATATTCCTCAGGAATCGTCTTATTTATGTTTAAGTTCTCTTAATATGGATGAATAGTTTTAGAGAAGTTTCATAAAGGTTAATTTGTTCTAACATCTTAAACCAGTAATACCCAAGAGAGTAATCTTTGATATCACTGCATCAGCTTCAAAGTCAGATAACCAGGTTTTGATATAAATATTAATTAGTGAACCCATTATGCAGAAATGTGAAACTTTAACTTCATTTTTAAAAGCTTCTCTAGACAGAAAAGGCATCTTCTTCCTATTGTCTGTTTCAAATTATCGAATCTTCTGGATTATAACATATAATTGTAACTTTTTAACATTTAAAAGTTAGACTCAGTCATATGGGAACAGGACCAGTACATTGCCTGAATTTCAGGATTACAGAATAGAATGTTAAAAGGGCATCTGTCAGCAGATTTGTACCTATGACACTGACTGACCTGTTACATGTGCGCTTGGCAGCTGAAGACATCTATGTTGGTCCCCTGGTCAAAAGTGGCCGCATTGCTGAGAAAAGTGAAGTTTTATTATATGCAAATGAGCCTTTAGGAGCAACGGGGGCGTTGTCGTTACACCGAGCGGCTGCACTTTTTTCTGCAACTGCCGCACCCTCTACACAATAATTGATGGGTTGAGGCATGATCAAGTTTATACTACCTGGTGCTGTCAATCAAAGTGGAGGGGGTGCAGCAGTTGCAGAGAGAGCTGAGCCTCTAGGTGTAATGGCAACTCCCCTATTGCTCCTAAAGGCTCATTTGCATATATTAAACATCTTTAATCTTCTCAGCAATGCGGACACATATGAACATGGGACCAACACAGATATCTTCAGCTGCAAAGTGCACGTGGAACAGGTCAGCCAGTGTCATAGGTAAAAATCTGCTGACAGATGCCCTTTAAACGTCATGACCATCCAGTATAACCTTATTCTCTACCCAGCTTCCTATTTTTCTAAAACAATGCTTAACGGGGTTATCCAAGACTACAAAATGTACCGCATATGCCAGGGCCCCCCACAGTGAATCTACTTACCTGGCTCCCCGCTCCCTGCGCCGCTCCTTGTCTCCGCACCGCCGCTGCTGCTTCTCCCCGTGCACTGATGAAAACATCAGGTGTCGGGGGGAATCAGCCAATGGCAGACATCCCTCTCTAGCGTCACCTGCACAGGGAGCAGGGAGTCAGGTAAGTATATTCAGTGTGAGGGGCCGGCTATATGCGGTACATTTTTTTATTCTCTGATAATCCCTTCAGCAAAGTTACCTTAGCCCACCACTGATGGCACATTTCTAAGCTCTCTGAGCAAAGTGAAGGGCCTGATTGCCAGTCATTATATGGAATAGTAGACATTACATGTATGCAGCAACAAAAATGGCTCTACCGCCACCTTTAAAAAGATTGTCTATTTTACAAAATCTATTTTCATATACCGTACTAAAGGAGCTCTTAAGTAGAACAAGGAGGTGTCCTGTTCAGGATCCCTAGCTCCTGCTTTTTAGGAACTGTCCTATCCGGTGTTATACAGACAGTCCACTAATTTTCGTGACAACTGGGTAGTAATTTTTTTTCTCTTTGAGTGAAATTTCCACTATACTATGCTGTAGAAAGTTTTTATAATTTTATGTTGGGTTTATTCTCCTAGCTCTTCCTTAAGCTAAAACAATACAAGAAATAGTTTCTCTCATAACTTTGAAGATTATTAAACGTAAACCAGCTTTGACTTGCATAAAGCAGTGTGACAGACGAGGAAGGTAAGAGAGACAAGCTTCAGACAGGGAGTGAAGACTAGAGGCAGACCGGCAGGATGTGTTCAGCCGCTTGTGATGAAAATTACTTGGTTTTGATCACATGCAAGAAAAATTTAATTTATAAACTATCACACACAGAGTTGCTTCTAAGAATTGGTCTTGAAATTCATAAAAAAAAGTTCTGCCCTCAAACACTAACAATGACCTCACAGTGGCACCTAGTGTATTCCCCATTAACAGTACCAGAGTTTTTCCATAAGTGATGCTAGAAAATACAATATTTTAGTAAAGAACGGATGCAAAGGTTGATGCTCATTTCTGTGCCATTTATAATACTGGTGTCACCAAGGCCCTATTGAAACTTCTGCATCTGCCCTCCCTATAGCTATAGCCTGTTGAAGGGGTTGTCACATCTGGACAAGATACAGTAGGACTAAAATGTCTGATAAGCGCAGGCTTCACCTTTGGGGCTTCCAAAAATAGTTGAGCGCCCTTACTTGGCTATTTTTACCAAAAGAGAAAGAAAAAAATATTGTGACCCCCCCTTCCGACGTGAAACCGAGAGGGCCATGAGGACGCCAATGAGACGACAAATGATTAAAAAGGCAGTGCAGGGTAATTCATCAGTGGAGACTAGGGAGGCACAAGAAAAGGCAAGGTGTATTAATAAAATAGTTAAATGGATTCATAAAAATAAGAATAAAAATACTTACTTCACCAGGGAGGGAGGTATAGGATAAACTCAATACACCTATACCTTCTCCTCCCCTGCTGAGCTCGCTTGTCAGATATTAATAGGGCTTCCGTGTCCCCAAAGAATGTTACTAGGGCTCCAAAGGTAGGTAGAAGGCTTTTTTTCAAAATACAGTGCTTGACGCGTTTCGGGGCGTCCAAGTAGCTGACTTGGGACTACTAATCTATTTGATAAAGGACCTGCCCAATTTATCAAAAATAATTTTTGATGAACTACAAAGCCTTAAGATTCCTGCTGACCTAACCAATTGGAAATCTGGGATTAAAGGGATTGGCCTCCATTGCCAACGGATATCTCTGAACGTACTACCAAAGGTTATCACCTCAGCAATGACATACAAGATTTCTTACATCATGAGTTAGACTGGTATTTCCTTGAATTATATCTTCATCTTAATATGATCCCGAAGGGTCTACGGCTACCGGTAAAATCCACTTTCCCTAACGATATTGATTTCACATTTGACTGGCATAAGAATGTGGATGATTGTTCCAAAAACATTATTTTATTACTGATTGCAAAACGCCAGTTACTATGTAGAACATTATGGTGAACAATAATGTCCCGGGTACAATCCCGGGTGAGAAATAATAATTTATTAGTCACAAATATAATTTCTCTGGATTAGGGATGAGCGAACCCGAAAGTGGATCTTTTATCTTCATTCAGCAGGACCTGCGATGACGTCACTGGGCTCACCACGTGGTGAGCGCGGTGATGTCACCGCAGGTCCTTTTGCAGGTCCTGAAGAGAGAAGAGGATACCGGCTGCGCAATCAAGTGGATGAGGTGAGTTTTTTTTTTATTATTTTTAACCCCTCAATGGCCATTTTATTTTGCATTCTATCTCAAGAATGCTATTATTTTCTGTTATAACCATGTTATAACAGAAAATAATAAAATCACTCGAACACCGAACCCGAACTTCAGTGAAAAAGTCTGTGTTCGGGTCCAGGTACAAGAACTTGCAAAGTTTGGTAAGAACCCGAACTTTGCAGTTCAGGTTCGCTCAACCCTACTCCGGATAGATTTGCCCTTTGAAAATATGAATATAATGTAGTGAGAAAAAAATTTACTAAATTGTTTAGAGATATTTCAGATTTTACCACTGGCCAGGTTCATGCATGGGAAAGGAAAAAGACATCACAGTCTGGTTCTGCCTTATCCCACCCACATACCTTTCCCAACACCATAAGAGGGCCCTCATATCCATCTTCATATACCATTAGGACTAGGACCTTTTATAACAGTAGATTCAGTCGTCATAATCACCCCCAAATACCACACAAAGATTCTAATCTCCTTTCCATCATCGCCTCTATTAACACCTAGGAATTCCCACCAACCCTCGCGAGTTGATAAGGCTGGCCCTAGTTCATCCCACCCACCCGAGTCACATGTTATTGACTGAACTCCCTTCCCCGCCCTTTCTGATATTTCCAATATCACCTAAGCTAAAGGACTCTATTGGGTCTATTGTTAATTGCCTAGATTGTATTAATTCATCCCATCTTTCTCTTGTGTCGGCAAACCAATGATCTATCACATCTATATCCACCTCCATTCCTCTGCCTGCAGTTCCTAGTAGAGGCCAAATAGAGGTTCTGATTAGGTCCACCACACCTCTTGATACACTCTTATCTTTAGGGGACAGGAAAGACCATATTTCCACACCCCTCTCATTGCCATCTGATATTCATAATATATCTACATTCAATGTCTCCAGTCCAGAGCCTTTTTTAGCATTACCACTCAATTTATTAGAGAACCCTCCATTGAATCAACTCTCTCCAGTACCAAATCCGCCTCAATCCTTTTTGTCAAGCATCCAACTCCTCACACCCCTACTATCACAAAATACACAGATCCGTTCCAAAATTCCGGTACTCGTTTATCCTCAGGAGAAAATTACTAACTTTTACAGTCCGCTCTCCTTGCCAAACCAAATGAAAAGAAAAAAACAGACAAAACGTAGAAGATGAGGATGCAGAGGAGGCAAAAAGTGATCATGCACACAAAAAAGTATGACCTCGTCAGGTCTAAGTCAGAATAGCTCACGAAACACTTTGGGATCTTAAGGTATTTTTAACTTGTCTAAGTACATACTTCAAAGAGAAGAAATAAAGGTGCTTGGTAAGGGCCTCTCCTTCTGTCCCACCAGTGGCCCAGACCTTTTTGAACTATTTGTGGACCCAAACCAGTTCATTCAGAAATTGAACCTACAACGACACTATACTACCAAAAATCATTGATTCCCCCAACCCCTTACCCCTACGGTGGGAGACCCCCTAACTATAGATGACATCTACATTGAGACTCTAGTTGACAAATTAACTAATGCACTGATCCACTCCTCTCTTAAACTGAAATCTACTTTCTATCCAGTGAAAGCAGGGGTCCACATTTAGAGACCTTCTATAATTTGGTCCTCAACGATCTTAAGAAAGCATTTTCTAAAGAAAATGATGAACAAATCCCACTCTCTACTCTACTCTAACCTTTCTGGAAGCAAGGCTATTTTCATCTGGCTAAAAATACAGATATAGTCATCAAAAACGCGGATAAGGGGGAAAGGGTAGTCAATATTACAATAGGTATTACAATAAAGAAGCCCTAAACATCCTTTCTGACGTTAACTATTATCAAAAACTACAGGTAGACCCTACAGATGAATATAAGGTAACTGCTCTTGTTCAGTCTGGATATGCATAGAAAATATTAAGCAAACAAGAGAGAAAGTTTCTCCTGATTGAACATCCTTCGACACCCTATTTCTATTTTCTTCCAAAAATTCATAAGACTCTCAATAATCTACCATGCAGGCCGATTATATCAGGCATAGACTCTATTATCTCAAACCTTTCAGCCTTCGTAGATAATCTGTTACAAAAACACATTCTTAGCCTACCCGCCTACTTTAGGGATTCAAGTCATCTCATCACATTGTTGCAGGACTTCCATTGGTCCAGTGACATGTTTTGGGTCACCCTTGACGTGTCAGCCTTATACAGAAATATTATTCATGAACAAGGCATTGGTGCATTAGATAGGATCCTATCTATGGACCCCTTTTTGCCTATAACACAAATTTTTTTTATCCTGGATTCCATCTCATTTATCCTTCATCACAATTATTTTAGCTATAATAATGTTTTTTATATCCAAAAAAGGGGGACTGCGATGGATACTAAATTTGCCACATCCTATGCAAATCTTTTTATGGAGGTATTTGTAGAAGACTTTGGTCTTTTATATCATCCTTAGTTTTGCATTTTATAAACGATATGTCGATTATATAATTTTTATCTGGAAAGGTGAACGGAATTTGGGAATTTGAATTCCAACATATGGAACCTGAGTTTTACTGCCCACATAGATCCAACTACTGCCACCTTTTTAGATTTAGAATTATCAACCCTCACAAATTGGGTCGAGACAAGCACACATTTTAAGAGTGTAGACGCAAATAGCTACTTCGACTACAAAAGTTGCCATTACCATAAATGAAAACGCAACATTCCTTATGGACAGATGAGGAAAATAAGAAGAAACTGCTCGGATAATAAGGTAATGCAAGAATAACTGGAAGTTCTAAAATCTAGATTTTTAGAAAAAGGGTACTCTAAGGGGCTGATCTCAGACTCTATCTAAGTGGAAAGAGAGAACCAGTTTGTTTAGTATCCAAGAAACATATTAATAATAAAGATCTGCATGCAACATCTCAAGCATCTGAGGACAATGAATACAAATACAATTTCATAACACGCTATAATTCAGCACATCAAAAAATTGAAGATATACTGAACCGACATTGGCCGATTCTCTGTAAAGACCCTATCTTGGGGTACAGTGTCATAACTCAACCACATCTTACATTCTGAAGACCTAAGACTCTTAAATATATATTAGCACCCTTCTGCCCTAAGTTAAGCAAGCTGGCCACCATTACCACCACTATTACTACTACTTCTATTAATAGGGACACTAGACTCCCCACACTGAACCCTGGGCAAAAGGGCTCGTACAAATGTGGACACAAACGGTGTAAGTGTTGTTTGATAATAAGTGATGGAATTGAGGAAGTTACTAATGCTACTTCTGGCGAGAAGTTGCATGGACTGTAGCACATCCAAAGTCGTATATATTCTCCAGTGCTCATGCGGGCTCCAATATGTAGGCCGTACTACTCAGAATCTTAGGGATCGATTAAATTCACATTGTTCCAATATAACCAAAACATACGCAAAACACATTGTATCCCGACACTTTGCACAGGTTCACTCTGGCGACGCGGCCCTTCTCAAAAGGGGAATCTGCCCCAAAACCCGTCAAGCGCTGTATTTTGAATAAAGACTTCTATCTACCCTTGGAGCCCTAGTAACATTATTTGGGGACACAGAAGCCCTATTAATATCTGACAAGCGTCCTCAGCAGGGGAGGATAAGGTAAAGGTGTATTAAACTTATTCTATACCTCCCTCCTTTTATTCTAATTTTTATGAAACCATGTAACTATTTTATTTGATACACATTGCCTCTTCTTGTGCCTCACTATTCTCCACTGATAAATAACCCTGCACTGCCTTTTTAATCATTTGTTGTCTCATTGGCACCCTCACCGCCCTCTTGGCCCTCTCGGTTTCACGCCAGAAGTGGGTCACAATCTTTTTTTTCTTTTTCTTTTTGTATATGTCCGCAGTCCACCTTTGTGCACTGTCTATAACTTTGGTTTCTGCCTTGTATTGACTTTTAGCTTCAACCACATACTCCCATTCCATCACTTTTCGGTCGTTCCTTGGGGCTTCTTATCCATATTTCCATTTCCCCTTTCCCCACTTTTTACTCCTCTTTTTATCTTGGCTTTTTTTGGATGTCCCATAGCAATGACTGGAGAGATCTGCACAAGCAAGGGCACTTCTCATTCACTCCTGCATATAATGGGTTCCAGTACTTCAGACAGAAGCAGGTCTCATAGAGACCCAGAAATATAGAATATTTATGCAATATCCTGTGGATATGCCATGGATGTCAAGGTGGGAATACCCTTTTAAGGCTTGTTTTACACTAGTGCTAAAACTATCTGGCAGAGTAATAGCCTGCCAGAATTAATCAAATCAGGCCTAGCTGGATACTGCCTGTCCCCACTGGAGTCCATTGATTATAATGGGATCCAGCAGGTTTGCGGCATGAGTGCTGGGAATTGGGACGGACAAAAACCGGTGCAAGCACCGTTTCTTGTCTTGCCAAATCCTGGCACTAATGTTAGAAACAGGCTGGATCCCTGCCGGATCCCATTATAATCAAAGGGTTTGACAGTATTCTGGCTATGCCGGATACGATGAACCCTGGCAGGCTTTACTGTAACAGCTTGCAGGATAGTTTAATTGGTAGTGTTAAACAAACTAACCTTAAGAAACATCTGTACTGGAACAAATCACATATTAATCATCTTTATCAGCAGAGCTCAGTACCAGGAAAATGTTCCAGTTAGCAGAGCAGTCAGTTACTGATTACTTCCGTCAAATGCAAGAAACACGGCTACTGTCCCGGGAGTTTTGCTATTGTTGTGCACTAAAGGTATAAGAATGGGAAGGTAGCCATTTTGACAGAACTAATTTTCTGTTATATGGCCTCAACCACATGACTGTATCCATTTTGCACTGTGATGTCTGCAATTTTTGCGGACCCATAGATATTAATGGTTCCACATGTGAGCCACAAAAAATGCAGATTGGATGCGGACCAAAACCACAGCCATGTGCATGAGGCCTAAAAAGGTCTTAGAGGACAAAAATAATAGGATAATGCATAATATCAATTACCAAACACAGCATAGGTATATAAATGAGAAATATAAGAAAGCAGCCATCTTTGACAGAACTGGCTTCCTGTTATTAAAAATTCTTAGAAAACAAAAATTATTCAGAATATCAATTAAAAACGCAGCGCCATCTAGTGACTGGAGGTGCAGCATGCAGTCGATGCATAAAAGCTATATATCTCAACAGCTAGACTCAGCAGGTGCCAGACAATGTATTATTTATTAAGCTAGGATATTTTTAGTATGTTAACGATGCTACTAAAATTGCTTTTGTCTGTTTACGCGGTTTTTCTTGGTTGATGGACCTGCTGCTTTAGCGACTGACAATCAGGTGATCACCAAGAATAGAACAATGTCCTGAATTGATCGCTTTCCAGTATACAGCAGACCTTTTGGCCTCAGTGGGAACAGGAAAAAGCTGAATATCACATAATTACATCAGCCGCTGATGGCAAAAATACTAACATTTGGCTTTGTTGGGCCTTAGAGCATTTAAAGGCCACATGAAACAAACAGAGCTCACATCCCTATAATGGAGTATATCAAGAATAGACTGAAATACGTTCAATAGTAACGGTTGTCATTCATTTTTATAGATGGCAAAATTCACTTTAAAAGCGGACTTACTACCCCCAGAAATTGACACGGTTCAGTCCTGTTGTTGTTGCAGGGACCTTCATGGCACTGCAAAACAGCTGCCCTTCAGCATATACGTAATAGCACATGTCAGTCACTGAATGGAGCAGGTATACATCAGGCTATAGCACACTCAGCTTGTCTTCATGGATAGTATTTCCAGATATTCCATTATAGATTGCGTTTTATATATTTAGACAATTTGCTCCTAAACAATGGGCATTGTAAAATGAGGATTATAGAAGTTTGAAATCCCCCTTCTAAAAAGATAACTTCCTCTAAGGGGTTTTTCATTAATAAATTACTTTGTACTTCATGCCATGTAGCCTTTCTCACCTATGAGTGAACGAGCCATACTTGCCTGCTCCCTGAGGCTCCTGTCCTGTGCCTTGCCTCTTGACCATTTTCCATTACTTGGCATGATGGCATGGTCACCTGCGCTGCTGCAGCTAACAAATGGCTTCAGCAGTGACATGTTCCCTAAGCAGAACGTGGATGAGCAGGAGCCAGTGCACAGGATTGTAGCGGCTTGAAGTAGGTAAGACTCTTTCAAAAGGTGAGGCAGACCACAGAGCATAAGTAAAAAGACATGTATTACCAGAAAAAAAAACTTAAGGTAGGCTTATAAAGCCCTCATTAAACTCAGGAATAAATCTTAATGCAGTATGTTCTTGATTGTCCCCTAGTGGTGACTGCATGCATCTGTAGTTTTATTATTTAAGGTGGTTGTCCAGTGCAGAAAATATGACTAAAGGCTGTCAGCGCAGTCAAATAATAAAATGACATCACTGGTATAAACACCACTGGTATAGCTCCAGGGTTGGTCTCGGTTCACTTTTGGGCATCCATTACATGCCAGTCAAGCATATGTTAAAGGGGTTTTCCAAGTTCATGGCCGATCTTGGTTATATGCTGCTTTTTATTTCTAGCTTACATACGATTGGTGTATACCAGCATTCCCTTGCTCCGATGTTCCCCCTTCTCATGCTGCAATCACGCAGCTCAAGGATCTCTTCTTATTGTGCCAGTGAAGTAACGGGCTTCATCATCGTCACTATGCATAGCACCCGATTCAGTATAACTTGTATTGTTTTCGTTTAAAGGCTATGTACACCTTCAGAGACAATTTTTTTAATGCATTTATTTATTTTTTTGCTAAAAATCATTTTTTTAAATTGGCCTTTATTAAAAATATTGAACCATTCTGTCACAAAGGGTTAACTGTTTTTCTATATGTGTGACTGGTACGTTCACTGTGTGGCGGTCATTTAATAAACCTTATCTCTAACCTACTGAGCGGTCTAAACACTTATTTAAGCCACATTCTGATCCGTAAGATAAAAACTAAGCTATCATGAGTGTTTAGAAGGTCAGAGAGCAGAGATAAGGAGTCTGCTTGCTCCTGTCTGACGGAAAAAACAGAAAATCCAAATGGTGCTGCTAGAGCATGTCAGCCCTGTACAGAAAAAAGGATTCCATATTTTTAATAAAGAGCAAATAAAAAAATTATTTTTAGCACAAAATGAGCACGATGCAACAATTAAAAAAAACAAAAAAAAAAAAAACATTGCCCCCCAAATGTGTACATAGCCTTTAAGTTCCTGCTCATTCTTGGCTCTAAAGTCCAGGATAGGGTCCTATCAGTGATTGACAGCTCTCTCTGTATACACAGTCATAGAGGGAAGGTCCTATCAGTGACTGACAGCTCTCTGTATACACAGTCATAGAGGGAAGGTCTTATCAGTGACTAACAGCTCTCTGTATAAACAGTCATAGAGGGAAGGTCCTATCAGTGACTGACATCTCTCTGTATACACAGTCATAGAGGGAAGGTCCTATCAGTGACTGACATCTCTCTGTATACACAGTCATAGAGGGAAGGTCTTATCAGTGACTGACAGCTCTCTCTGTATACACAGTCATAGAGGGAAGGTCCTATCAGTGACTGACAGCTCTCTCTGTATACACAGTCATAGAGGGAAGATCCTATCAGTGACTGACAGCTCTCTCTGTATACACAGTCATAGAGGGAAGATCCTATCAGTGACTGACAGCTCTCTGTATACACAGTCATGGAGGGAAGGTCCTATCAGTGACTGACAGCTCTCTCTGTATACACAGTCATAGAGGGAAGATCCTATCAGTGACTGACAGCTCTCTCTGTATACACAGTCATAGAGGGAAGATCCTATCAGTGACTGACAGCTCTCTGTATACACAGTCATAGAGGGAAGGTCCTATCAGTGACTGACAGCTCTCTCTGTATACACAGTCATAGAGGGAAGATCCTATCAGTGACTGACAGCTCTCTGTATACACAGTCATAGAGGGAAAGTCCTATCAGTGACTGACAGCTCTCTCTGTATACACAGTCATAGAGGGAAGGTCCTATCAGTGACTGACAGCTATCTCTGTATACACAGTCATAGAGGGAAGGTCCTATCAGTGACTGACAGCTCTCTGTATACACAGTCATAGCGGGAAGGTCCTATCAGTGACTGACAGATCTCTGTATACACAGTGATAGAGGGATGGTCCTATCAGTGACTGACAGCTCTGTATACACAGTCATAGAGGGAAGGTCCTATCAGTGACTGACAGCTCTCTCTGTATACACAGTCATAGAGGGAAGGTCCTATCAGTGACTGACAGCTCTCTCTGTACACACAGTCATAGAGGGAAGGTCCTATCAGTGACTGACAGCTCTCTCTGTATACACAGTCATAGAGGGAAGGTCCTAAGAGTGACTGACAGCTCTCTCTGTATACTGTGGGGAGTCGCTCTGGTAGACAGCGGTGCGGGTGCAGTACCGAGGCAAAACAAAGAGTCTAGGATGTGCAATAAACAGTGTTTTATTCACACTGACACAAAAATACACAGCAAACAGTCTTTCGGTGGTAATTCACACATGTCAGAAACAAGGAGGCAAAACAAAACAGGCCAACACAGGTTCAGTCACCTGGGAGGTGTAGGTGCAGGTTCGCACCAGGCTGTCGGCCCAGCCGCAGGAGAATCCACCTTCAGGTAGCCAGGAACAAAAGCCACCTCCTTGCTGAGCTCTTTCCTCCAGGACAGAGAACTCCAGAGCCCTGTTAGCAGCTCCAGGATAATCACCACCTCAGACACAGCTGCTGGCTGTGTTTTATACCCAGCCCAAAACCAGGACTGGATCGTGGGGAGCAGCCACCCACCCTACACTTTAGCTGCTCCCGGTAAGAGCCGGCCCGGATCGGCTTTGCAGCCATGCTATTTAACAGAGTCAAACAGCACTAGCTGCTGCAGACAAAAACCCGGCTCTTACCTCACCGAGGCCAGCAACCTCGGTGACACGTACCTGCCATCAAATATGACACCTTGCACCCTCTTACACACCCCCTTTGTTCAAGCCTGAGGGGTGAACACACGTGAGGCAGTGGACGCGGGACAGGGCATCTGCGTTACCCTGCAAGCGGCCTGCCCTGTGTTCCACGGAGAATTTGAAATTTTGAAGGGACAGGAACCACCTGGTGACCCGAGCATTCCTCTCCTTGGCCTGACTCATCCACTTGAGAGGGGAATGGTCGGTCACCAGACGGAACCTCCTCCCTAACAGGTAGTAGCGGAGAGATTCGAGTGCCCACTTGATAGCCAGGCACTCCCTCTCCACTATACTATATCTGGACTCGGCGGGACTGAGCTTACGGCTCAGGAAGACAACGGGATGTTCTTCCCCGTTGACCTCCTGAGACAGTACCGCACCGAGGCCTACCTCCGAGGCATCGGTCTGTACGACAAACTCCTTGTTGAAGTCGGGTGTCACCAAAACCGGGGACCCACACAGGGCCGACTTCAACGCGGAGAAAGCCTCCTCCGCCTTCTCACTCCAGCTAACCCTCCCAGACTTTCGTCCCTTCAACAGGTCTGTCAATGGCGCTGCTATTGTGGCAAAGTGGGGCACAAACCTCATGTAGTATCCTACAATCCCCAGGAACGACTTTACCTGCCTGGTGGTGACCGGTCGGGGCCAGTTACGAATGGCCTCTACCTTAGTTACCTGAGGTTTGATGACTCCCGCCCAATGACATACCCCAGATATTTGGTCTCTTCCAACCCAATCGCACACTTTTTTGGATTGGCGGTTAGTCCAGCTTTCCTCAGGGCATCCACTACCGCCTGCACCTTGGGTAAATGGCTTTCCCAGTCGGTGCTGTGGATGACTACATCATCTAAGTAGGCCGAGGCGTACCGACGATGTGGTCGCAGCACTATGTCCATTAACCTTTGGAAAGTGGCGGGGCGCCATGCAGGCCAAAGGGTAACACCTTGTAGTGATACAGGCCCTGCGGGGTAACAAACGCGGTTTTTCCTTAGCCGACTCCGTTAAGGGTACCTGCCAGTACCCTTTAGTGAGGTCCAGCACAGAAAAATAACGGGCTTGTCCTAAATTTTCAACAAGCTCGTCTACTCGGGGCATGGGATACGCGTCAAACTTGGATACTTCATTTAACTTGCGAAAGTCGTTGCAGAACCGCAACGTCCCATCCGGCTTGGGTATTAGGACTATGGGACTGGCCCACTCACTTTTCGACTCCTCAATGACATCGAGCTTCAACATTAACTGCACTTCCTCCGCGATGGCCCGCCGCCGAGCCTCGGGTACCCGGTATGGTTTTAACCGGACCTTGGCCTGCGGCTCAGTGACGATGTCATGTCGGATGAGAGACGTGCGGCCAGGGAGGTCCGAGAACACATCCGTGTTCCGACTGAGGAACTCCCTGACTTCCTGAACTTGTTTGGAAGACAGGCTGTCTGCAATTTTCACCGTGGTTACTGCTTCACAGGCCTCGAACTGTGGGGCTGGACCCTTTTCACCTAGAAGCCCTGGCCGGGGCTGTGGTCGTCGGCCGCGTCCCTATCTTTCCACGGCTTAAGTAAATTCACGTGGTACACCTGCTCCGGCTTGCGCCGCCCTGGCTGGTGTACTTTGTAATTTACTTCCCTACCTTCTCGATCACCTCATAGGGGCCCTGCCACCTAGCTAGGAATTTGCTGTCAAGGGTGGGTACCAGAACCAAAACCCGATCTCCCGGATTGAAGTCCCGTACCCGAGCCTGACGATTGTACACCCTACTCTGGGCTTGTTGCGCTGCCTCCATATGCTCCCGGACCAAGGGCAACACCCTTTCCATCCGTTCCTGCATCTGGGCGACATACTCAATGACACTTTTGTGGGGGACAGGCTGTTGTTCCCATGCTTCCTTGGCGATATCCAACAGGCCCCGAGGGTGTCTGCCATAAAGCAGTTCGAAGGGCGAGAACCCAGTAGAGGCCTGGGGCACCTCTCGCACTGCGAACATGAGATAGGGCAGAAGCAGATCCCAGTCCTTCCCATCTCTAGACACCACCCTCTTTAACATATTTTTTAGAGTTTGGTTAAACCTCTCCACAAGACCGTCTGTTTGCGGATGGTAAACGGACGTCCGTAACTGCTTTATACGCAACAATTTACACAGTTCCTCATTACTTTGGACATAAAAGGGGTCCCTTGGTCTGTCAGAACCTCTTTTGGCAGGCCCACACGGGAAAACATCTCCATTAACTCTTTGGCAATGAGCTTAGCTGAGGTATGTCGCAGAGGCACCGCCTCCGGATACCGAGTGGCATAGTCGAGAACTACCAGAATGTGTTGGTGGCCCCTGGCAGACCTTGGTACAGGCCCAATTAAATCCATAGCGATTCGCTCAAACGGTACTTCAATAATTGGCAGAGGTACCAGAGGACTACGGAAATGTGGCTGGGGGCTAGTTATCTGACAGGTTGGACAGGACTTACAATAATTTTCTACCTCCTTGAACACACTGGGCCAATAAAACCGCTGCAGTATGCGGTCCTGGGTTTTCTGCCACCCCAGGTGTCCCCAAGAACATGTTGGTGGGCAAGCTCCATGACAAGCTTGCGATGCGCTGTGGGCACCACCAACTGTTCAACAGGTTCACCTCGGATTTGGTTCACCCGATACAACATATCCTGCAGAACAATGAATCGCGGAAACATTAATTCAGCCCCTGGTTTCTGGGGTTTACCATCAATTTCCAGCACATTCTCCCAGGCCCTGGTTAGGGTTTGGTCCCGGTGTTGTGCGGTCCCAAAATTTTCCCCGGAGACATTGAGGTCTGCCAACTCAGGCCCCGGTGGCAAGTCCTCCGTGTCTCCCACCATTACACTCAGTGGGGTTGTCTCCCCACTACCGCTGCAGCAGTGGTCACCCCTACCGCTGGCCCTTCAGACTCGGACTCCCAGGGTTCTGGCCTTCCAGGGGTATCAGGCCACTCTGCTAGGGTTACCCCTGTCTCAGGGCTATTAGTCACTTTCATCTCAGGCCACAGTGACGCAAAACCAGGGAAGTCTCTCCCAATTATTAGTTCATACGGTAGCTTTGTGGAGATCGCCACTTCACAAGTCCAGGTGCCGGCCGCCGTGGACAGAGACATTACAGCAGTGGGATAGTCCTTTAAGTCTCCGTGTATGCACACCACACCAACTTTCCGGCCCGTATACTGGGTGGGCTGTACCAGGGCAGCACTTACCAGGGTTACCAGGCTCCCTGAGTCCAACAGCGCCACTGCCAGGTTATCCCCGACTTGCACCTGGCACAGATGACGATTGTCTATTGTCTCGGGGTGCCGGTCGCACACAGTCTCCGGGCATACATGGAAGCCCGGTACCCATAATTAGTCTCCATGGGTTCCCCCGATGGGGACAGTTGGCCCTTATGTGTCCAGGCTCCCGACACTGCCAGCAGACCACTGGGGATGGATCTGCAAGGGGTACATCCCGGGCGGGTTTGGCCGGCCGCCGGGACTGGGGTGGAGATTTCCGGGTTTGACTGGCCCCCTCCCAAAAGAACCCCCTGCAGGTTTCTGGTGGCCTCATATCGCTCCACCAGGTCGACCATCTCAAGGGCATTGGTGGGGGATACCTGGCCGATCCAGTGCTGAAGGGGGTAAGGCAAGGCCCTCCAAAACATGTCAGCCAGCAGACGGTCCAGCATAGCAGTCGGACTTAGAATGTCAGGCTGCAGCCATTTTTGCAACCGGTGCAGCAACTCATAGTACTGCGGCCTGGCGGGTTCAGCCGCTTTAAAGTCCCACTGGTGGACCCGCTGAGCCCGGACCAACACGTTTACCCCCAGTCTGGCCAGGATCTCCCCTTCACCGTGGAATAGTCAGCAGCCTGGTCATCTGCCAAATCAAAAAAACTTGCTGGGGTCCGGATGCCAGGAACGGAGCAACCACCTCGGCCCACTGGTCACGGGGTAACTTTTCCCTCACGGCGACCTTCTCAAAGACCGCCAGGTATGTCTCCACGTCATCTGCGGGGTCATCTTTGGGATCGCCGCACGGACCGCTTTCCGGGCATCATGGACGTGGTGGGACGCTCCTGCCGCCTGTAACGCCATCACATGTTGTAGCAGTAGCTGGTTGGTCTCCCGCTGCTGCACGTTAGCCTCTATGAGAGCCTTCACAGCAGCCTCCATGTTGCCAGAAATTCCTGCTTGCAACTTTGCTGGCTTAATATATATCATGCACTTTAGCAAAAAACTTCGGCGTTCACGCCAGCCTCACTGCGCATGCCCGCATCCGACACCAAATGTGGGAGTCGCTCTGGTAGACAGCGGTGCGGGTGCAGTACCGAGGCAAAACAAAGAGTCCAGGATGTGCAATAAACAGTGTTTTATTCACACTGACACAAAAATACACAGCAAACAGTCTTTCGGTGGTAATTCACACATGTCAGAAACAAGGAGGCAAAACAAAACAGGCCAACACAGGTTCAGTCACCTGGGAGGTGTAGGTGCAGGTTCGCACCAGGCTGTCGGCCCAGCCGCAGGAGAATCCACCTTCAGGTAGCCAGGAACAAAAGCCACCTCCTTGCTGAGCTCTTTCCTCCAGGACAGAGAACTCCAGAGCCCTGTTAGCAGCTCCAGGATAATCACCCCCTCAGACACAGCTGCTGGCTGTGTTTTATACCCAGCCCAAAACCAGGACTGGATCGTGGGGAGCAGCCACCCACCCTACACTTTAGCTGCTCCCGGTAAGAGCCGGCCCGGATCGGCTTTGCAGCCATGCTATTTAACAGAGTCAAACAGCACTAGCTGCTGCAGACAAAAAAACCCGGCTCTTACCTCACCGAGGCCAGCAACCTCGGTGACACGTACCTGCCATCAAATATGACACCTTGCACCCTCTTACAATACACAGTCATAGAGGGAAGATCCTATCAGTGATTGACAGCTCTCTGTATACACAGTCATAGAGGGAAGATCCTATCAGTGACTGACAGCTCTCTGTATACACAGTCATAGAGGGAAGGTCCTATCAGTGACTGACAGCTCTCTGTATACACAGTCATAGAGGGAAGGTACTATCAGTGACTGACAGCTCTCTGTATACACAGTCATAGAGGGAAGATCCTATCAGTGACTGACAGCTCTCTGTATACACAGTCATAGAGGGAAGGCTGTCAGTCACTGATAGGACCACCTTCTGGACTTCAAAGGCCAGAATGAGTAGATTACAAGGTATACTGAATAATTTCCCACAATACTATATATAAATCTGCTCAGCTCCTCCTGCTCTACAATATGCTGCTTGAATCTCAGATGCCATGTTCAACGTGACAGGTTCCCTTTAAAGTATTCTCTCAGGTTTTAGGCTAACATTTGATACACTGATTATGGGTACTTTATAATCTGCATAGACTATCGGAGCTAAAAAAAACAATAATAAAAAAAAAAAACAATTACTGTATATTCCTAGGAGGTGGAAATGACCATATCTGAGAAAAGCAAAATAGCAAGGATAATGAGAAAAAGACTGTAAAAGCATAAACTTTCACTAGACCTGAGTCAGAATTATTTATCTCTATTGTGGCGTTTAGTTAATGCTGATATGCTGTCACCGGTGCTTTCACAGCACAAATACACATTTTGACATAGATCTGGTATTTTCTCCTCCGCACACAACACACAGTAATACATACAATGAATCAATAGGTGAAAACAGATTTAACAAAGGCAATTTGGCTTGTTACTGCTGGCTGAACATCTTAACAATGATCTGGAGTGTTCCTGCTGGCTGAACAGTGCAATCACAGAGAATTTTTTGCTTTATACTGAAGTAGCCAGTTGAGAAATCTCATCTCTAGACGGTTGTGTCCTGCTGCTGTGACCTGACAAGGTGATACTGAAGTAAGGGCGGTCTCCTTACCGACCATCTCTTCTTTGCCGTGCACAAGGTTATTCTATAATTTGCTGCGCAGCAGACACCAGGTCGCCCTGCTCTCATCTACAGGTCATAATCAATTGCTTTATTTAATTATTCATCCCACTGGGCGGCACTGACCTTTTTTTTCAATATTCGACTTGTAGTTGTTTGTTAAATTTTGCTGTTATCCTTGCACATATTTGTCATGTCATGTCATAAGACTGATAGATCAGCAAGAAGTAACATCTTTCACAGCTAGCTTCAAATGTGTCTTTCCTCTGCTGCATCTCATGGCCTAGCAGAGGGAAGCTGATGGGCCATGCGTCCCAGAGATAGGGGGCTTAGGATAGGGGCCGACGATCCACTGTTCTTTGGCTACAGTTAATAAGTCGCTATGGCAGACCACTGACTCTTTGCCGCTGGTGAAAAAGAGCCTAGCTATAACTCTGCCTTGCGACGGTTGCCTAACAAAGAATATGACATTGCGTATACAGGATCGGTTATATGTTGAACGGTGTCCTGTTGTTGGTGCTCCCTCATAATCTATACGGACTGTAAATTCAACCCAAATCTAAAGTGCTCTGAATACCTAAAAACGTATCTCTCTCTCACTGTCTGTCTCTCACTCTGTTGCTCCTAGATTCTTCCAAATTAAATTACACAAAATGTGTGTTCATTAGAATCAGAACTTAAAAAAAAATATTGGGGTTGAATTTCCAAATTTTAGAATTTATTCTTTCATCTGTAGTCAGCATACAGTGAGAAAAACGGGACCAAAGGAAAGGAGACGATGAATGGCCGGGATATACAGTATGCTTTGCATTTTCTAGTTGACTAGTTTACTAGTTAAGCCCTAGTAACATACTCTTGCCATTAAATTGTGGTCACTAAATAGAGCTAATTCCCTTCTAGTGTTGAGCGTGAATATTCGAATATCGTTTTTTTTTTGTGAATATCGGCACTTCATTAATTCGCGAATATTTAGAATATAGTGCTATATATTCGTAAAAAAGAATTTCTATATATTTTTTTCAATCTGAACCCAAGATACAATTAACAAAGATAGAGAATATAGCGCTATGTTCTCTATCTTCGTTAATTCTAGCAAGCCAACCACAAGGAAAGTTATAGCCTGTTCAAAGTTTCATTCGCTGTATGCAAGTTTTACATTATGTAATATTCGCGTACAGCGAATGAAACTTTGAACGGGGTTTAACTTTCCTATTGGTTGGCTTGCTAGAATTCACAAAGATAGAGAATATAGCGCTATATTCGTTATCTTTGTAAAGAACGAAGATAGCGAAATATTCTCTATCTTCGCTATTAGCGAAGATAAAGAATATAGCACTATATTCGTATTCGATATCTTTGTTAATTCTATCAAGCCAGGTAAACTTGCCTATACACAGCTATCTATATAGCTGTAAAAAAGGTTTGTTCAAAAACTGTTCTCAAAATATATTTTTTTCTTTAGATTTCTCAGTCTTGTTTTGTTTTTTGTGTGTTTATTCTAGATTGCTTTAGTTTAGATCATTCAAGTGCTAACAAAGAGATAATCATTACATTTCTTTACAATTTCTTGCTTGTAGAGAGATGTAGTAATAATATACTTCAAAAACATCAATCTTTTTAATACACGGATCCAAGGAGCTATATACACACTACCAGATTTCTTGTTCTGTTTGATGTAAACTAGAAAGTCATGAAGCCTGTTGTACTACATTGGTATCATTGTTTCAGCAGTGTTAGTGGCTGGGATGATTGGTTTTATATTTGTAAGTGGGGAAGATGAGACTCAGGTTTGCAAATTTTCAGTTTTTAGTTAGGAATTACCATTAAAGAGACAGTTCATATCCTGTTTGATCTACTATGGCTGCCCAGGAGTCTCCAAAATAGGAGTGATCTAAAAGATTTCTAGCAGAGAAAGCATGTCAACTGCATAGGCAGCTGGCAGCCACCACTAGAGGGAGCTTGCAGGACTTTTTTATGGCTCCTTTAGATGTAAAAGGGAGATTTAAAAATATGTATCCATTCTGCTCCCTCTAGTGGTGGCTTCAGAAGGGCAACATTTTGTAGTTTAATTATGTAGCTGTGTTATGAAAAGATGGAGATTTGAAGAATTCAGCCTAACGTCACTCATTTATATGTCTTTCAGAGTTTAAATGGCAGCCCATATGGCATTGCGATGGTTGCCATTAGTGGTTGCCGCCCAGCATCTGTTACACATTTATGGAACAAACATAACTGAAAAACAGTCAAATATCCACACAGGATAACAACTTGGAAACTTATACTTCAAGGCCATTATTTGGATTATTAGAAGAAGTGTTCTTTCTTTCCATCTTCTTTTTATAAAATTTTTAAAAGACAAAAAATAAATATAAACATCAAATAATCCATCCAATCTGTGTGGAACATATACAGAATATATATGTATTGTAATAATGTCATGGAAATACTTTAATCATATAAATAAACAGCAAAGGAATGAACATTCGAGACTAGAGATCAGCACATTTCTTAAAATTAGTTCTGGGGTTGATTTGTCCAAATTGACCTTGTGTTTTGATTCTGGTACAAATCCATTCTATCCGAATCAATAGTTGCTTGAATTATCCAAATCGAATCTCAAGAAATTTGGATTCTAACTAAAGCAAATTTACAGAAAAATTTGCGTCTAATTTTGATTCTAAAGAATCAATTTGCCCATCTCTATTCAAGGCACATTCTTTGGGCTAGAACTAAGACAGGAGATCTTTAGTCCAGAATTTCCAAACCCATGAACTGAAAAATAGTTAAGAGACAAATCAGTTGATATATCTTACCTCTCAGGGACACTACTGGATCAAAGTGATGGTTTCTGGGTCCTAATTTTAAATTTACTTGGAATCATTTGCTCCATATACTGTAGCTTAACTATTCCAGTCTTGAAATGTGTGCTATTTTCTTGACCCAGTGGGAGATAGAGGGCTGTGTGTCAGCGGTATAATGGAATCAAAGCTTTACTCTTAGACCACCAACTTGCAAAAGAATTTACTTAAAAACTCCACCTACTAACAATATTTGTGGAATTATAAATATTTAAATGGTTGTGTGAACAGGGAAGCAAAAATGCATGGGGTGACAGCACCATTGTAGGTAAATACCCAAAGTCCATATAGTGGCGGTGCCTGCGATGTTAGGACCTGACCATTGGTCCCCAATACGATACCAAAAGGAAAAGATCGCGGCACTCCTTCGTCTGTAGAAAATATTCTTTATTTCACCTTAAAATGCGACGTTTCGACTTTAATCAAGTCTTTATCAAGCATATCTTGATAAAGACTTGATTAAAGTCGAAACGTCGCATTTTAAGGTGGAACAAAGAATATTTTCTACAGACGAAGGAGTGCCGCGATCTTTTCCTTTTGTGTGAACAGTGAAGCATTTTAAAAACGAAGCATATTAGCTTAAAAAGTAAACAAAAAAGTAATAACTTGCAATTCCCCGCTACTTCTTTTCTGACACTTCCTGGGTCCCCTGTGATCTCTAGTCCCTGGACCCATTTGACACAGAAATATGACTGCTATGCCAATCACTGGCTGAGGCGGGTCTCCTCAGTAGCTATTGATTGGCTGATCAGTCAGCCAATCACTGGTTTGGCGGTAACTTTTCAAGAGGGTCAAGGAAGTAGAGCCCACAGGAGACCCCAACAGTGTCAGAACAGGAGCAGCAAGAGATTTTAAGGTATCACTTATTACTTTTATTTTAGTTTTCTAAGCCATGCTGCTATTGTTTTTTTAATATCCCTGGTGGAGTGTCTCATTATTATTAAGTATATGTTCAACTTATCTTTATAACCTTTATCTTTCTCCCTGGAGACAGGTGACTACTACATATGCAATCTGAACACTGCAGAGTAGTAAGATATGCACATGCAATATGCAGATAGGGCAATGAACGACCTTTTTTTGCTTTTTGTGTTGTGCCTATACAGTATGTCATCTGGATCAAAGCATCTACAAAATGGTGTGACTGGCATTGTATCCTCTAGGGAGCAGGCTCAGAATTGACTGATCTCTGCTCCAGTGCTTTACTCTGCTGCCATCTGCTCAGCACTCATGCCTTTATAAATGCTTTTAGAATGAGGATGAAAGTCGCTCTCGACTACGTTCAGATGGGGTAATCTGTACGTAGCAGATTGCCTATATTTTTCTTCTAGGTGCTCCATTAGAGGTCAGATGATTTTCTTCTCTAGCTGTAAGTTATGCATGTGGAACATACAACACGTAAATCAACAAGGTTGGTAACTGATAATTCAATAAATAAAATAAACCAATGCTATGCTCAGAGTTGTTAGAGGTTTATCATGGCCATCCATAGCACTTATATATGTCATTACATTCAGTTCCCACTGGTTGCATTTGTACGTAAGCTACAGAGACTCAGACAATGGAGCCATACATTTACCATTGATTTATGTTTAATGCCTACTTCAGTTGCTCTTTTAAGTTGTCAAAAGGTGAAGGCGACCTCTTATGTTGAAGATAAAGGGGAAGGGGTCTACATGGGTTATATTGACAAAGAAGAGACATACAGTACATTTTCAGAGAGATCATGAAATCCATCCCAGAGTATTCCAGTTATAGCCAATTATGGGGCTATTACCAAGTAACCAGCAGTACATTGACCTCATCATGACACGTATTTGGTAAGAAAGATTTAATTAGAAAGAATATTGAATATCCTTCTTTTCTCACGCCCTGAAATCTTAGATATTTGGTGTCCTGGGTTCTTCTTTTCTTGCTTGTGGTGACATTTTAGTGACCTCTACAGAAAGTTGTCATAATCTATTTTTATTTAAATTCTATTTGAATGAATACTTCTTCTGACATCTCCTTTAATACTAAACAGGGAGAATATTACGTATATGACCAACACTTTCATGGCAAAATAATTACAGCGATCTCTTGAAAGATATTACTGAATTGGGCAAATGAACCATTTTCAAATGCCAAGCCCTTGGATCTGCCATTTACCACAAACAGTGTTGGACCCCAGACTGATGTAGACCGATATTTTTATCACTCTACTGAAACTCAACCAGTAGATTGGCTGAACATCTGGTAAAAAAGTGGTTGATGGGAATAACTCACAGTAGGTGGCAGCAGAGTTACAAAATGGATGGGTGGATCTTTCTGTAAATCCCATAGCAATGAATGCAAGTTAAACTAACATAACTTGCTGTGCTATGCTGTTTGCATAGGTCCCATTAACTGCTTTAGGACTCGTGGAAACAGCTGGTTAATATGGTTATTCCCTTCTCGGCCATGAAAGGCTAAAATAGGATTACCCCTTTTAAATGGGTGTTCTGGCTACAGTATCACCTATCCACTGCATAGGTAAGAAATGATAAACCAGTGGTGGTCCGAATGCTGGGACCCTCACAAATCACCCAGCTACAAGAACACAGCTAGGTAGAGTTTGAGCAGAGAACTGATGGAGCATGCACCCTGTCACTCCATTCTGAGTCAATAGAACAGACGAAAATAGCTGAGCACACCGGTCTACCAGTGGATAAGTATGGCACGCCGTGAGCACTGATGCTATTAATTTAAGCTTCTTGAAACAGGCTTATCATACCCCACTCTTAAAGGGTTTCTTTTTAATTTTACCCTATCCTTAGAATAGGTCATCAACTCAGATCAGACCTGGCACCCCTGCCGATCAGCTGTTTGAAGAGAAGGCACGCACCGTAGGAGCACAGACTTCCCTTTATTGGCTACCTGCTTATCTACATTGCAGCAGGTGTAATTACAAGCCATCCCATTCATTTCAGTGTACACGAACGTGCCGGAACATGCAGGTAAACAATGAAGAGAAGGCTGCACTCGCACAGTGCATGGCCTTCTCTTCAACCAGCTGATCGACAGGGGTTCTGCCAATATGACATTGATGACCTATCCTGAGGTCATCAATAAAAATAACTTGGACAACCCCTTTAACATAAACGGCTATGGACACCTTTGATGCCATTTTTTTTATTATTGTATTTTACTCTTTTTGGGCTACAAATCTTACTCATTTTGAGCTAAAAAAAAAAAATTCAGTTGATCTTAAAAATGCTTAGCTATTTTTGAGGTACAAGGGTTAAAAAATCAGTCTGTTTGCAGAGTATCCTTTCTCAGTCCCATTAGCTGATGGCTCAAGTAGATTCTTATCTCTGATCTCTTGCCCTCATAAACATTATAGCTAAACTCTTACCAAACTGGTAAGACTATGGCTTAAATTAGTGTTTATGAGGTCAGAGACAATCAAAGATCAAAAACAGGGATTTATATGAGCTGTCAGCTGATGGGACTGAGACGTGATAATCTGCAAACAGACTGATTTTTTAACCCTTGTATCTCAAAAAACGGCTGTACATTTTTAACACAGATTAATTGGAAAAAAATTATTTTTAGTTCAAAAATGAGTAAAATGCAATCATAAAAATGCTCCGAAGGTGTCCATAGTTTTTAAGTTTATGATTATACTCCTATAACATAATCCTATAGCACTGAAATTTTCAGCTGCTCTGCACAGACCACACTCATAGTCATCCTGATTCTTAATGGAGAGACCAGTCTAATTCACAGGGACACAGATTAATTTTCTAAGAAACCAATCATTCATCCATGAGCTGTTAGGAAAGACATGCAAACACAGGGAGAACATGCAAACTCCATGCACATGTCCCTTTGGTCGTATTTGAATCCAGGACCCCAGGTGCTAACCCCTGTGCCCTTATCCATCGGTCATATAATGAGTTTTAACCATTGTGCAATAGTTATTTTATTTTATTTATTATACTCACTTCCATATATTCCGCAGCGCTTTACAGACATTAGCATCATGCTGTCCCCAATAGAGCTCACCATCTAAGTTCCCTATCAGTATGTCTTTGGAGTGTGGGAGGAAATTGGAGAACCCGGAGGAAACCCACACAAACACGGG
Source organism: Bufotes viridis (assembly GCA_033119425.1). Lineage (NCBI taxonomy): Eukaryota > Metazoa > Chordata > Amphibia > Anura > Bufonidae > Bufotes > Bufotes viridis. The sequence continues at coordinate 59,586,408 of CM065594.1, forward strand.
CAGAACATACAAACTCCATGCAAATGTCGTCCTTAGACAACAGAAAATAACACGCAAACTTTCTGATCACAGAACATCAAACTTGCAAAAGCTCAAATTGTAATTTTTGTTATTTTAGATATTTAGATGTACTTGTATTTCTGTATACATTTTCCGATCTCCAAACCTAGCTGCCATCCATTAATATTACGCCAAACGCCTCTGTCAGTTCACTTTTATTTTGTGAACATAAATGCCTTCGGTTTAGGCACAAATCAGTCAGTAAGCTTGGTAGACAGATTTAATCCTAGCATTTTGTCAAGCTATGCAAGCGTTTCTGTGCAAAAACACATTTGACACTGCTGGAAGAGACACATCACAATCTCTTAATTCCACATGTGGGATGAAACAAATGCAATCTAGTCCAGGCAGTGAATGGTAATTCCATCTGCTTTAGGATTCTCTTTTGTATATGTGTAGCCGAGGACATGGCAGAGGACCCAGGTTCGAGATTGCCTTTCTTCCCTACAGCTGAAGGAATTAGGTTGCAGTTGAATACATTTGCGTTAACTTGACACATATCTTGTGCTTTTCGATATATATCAGAAGACAGAGTGCAATGAGAGGTCAATGTGCCTTGAATAATCTGCCTGTGTGGTGACAGCCTCCAAGGTCTAAACTATCTATGGGGGGGATCATCCCTCGCCTTCAGTATAGATAATCTGCCTATTTTATCTCCTTGCAAGTTTTAAGTGTCGCCTTTTGACTAGATAACCTAACGAAAATTGACCTTGTTTGAAATTTCATTTGTCTTGCATATTCAGTCACAAATACATCCATTACCTTTGGGTAAAGGATATACTTGTGACTGCATGCCTTTTACTATAAAATATGGTCTGTAATGCCAACGTAACTCAATCACAATAGAATGCATGACTATACAATATATCACCAAATAACCATAAAGGGACACGCAGTACAATTTCATAAACTTTATTAATTGATAAAAAGACCAACAATACACAAAATGTCAATATTAAAAATTATATATATATAAGGCGGTAATACAATTAGTAGCCAAGACATATGACTCCCCTCCCATGCATAGAAAATCCCGATTGCCCCTCACATATAGGGTAAAGAAAACCCTTATCACAGTGTTGACAAAAAACCAACACACCCTCAATACCAAACATATATGAATTAGAGCAGTGCTTAACTGAGCTAACCTGATGAGCAACAGCACACACACAGTACAGCAACAAGACACATACGCTCCCTCACAATATACCTGAGGGACACTTGGAAAGGAGGACACGGGCTACCAAGCAGAGAGGAGAGCCTACCCCGACACACGTTTCGCTCCGCTTTCTCAAGGGGCGTCAAATATGGTCTGCAAACATTTTTATGATTGGGAGCAATTATTGTTCCATATCCACTATTTACCCCGTTCCATAAAGTACATTGCAGGCATGTCAACCTTGCTCTTCTACAATGCAAGCAGTGGTGTTCCTACCATGGAGTCAAACCACGTGACTACTAGTGATGAGCGCAAAGACTCATATTCGATTTTGCGATATTTGACGAATAATTTGCATCATATTCGTCATTCGCGATTTCGCAATATTTGTTATTTCACATTCAATATCATGACTTGAGATTACATTTTCAAGTTATATTCGCGTGTGCATAGAATCTATTCGTTATTAATAACGTTTAAACAGCTTTACATGTATTGAAAGCTTGAAATGGCGGGAGTCATTTATGCAAATAAGAAGGTGCGAAAAAGACATATACGAATTTTCACAATACATGCAGCGTACTGGAGTCTGACACAACCTGTTAACGCTTGGTAGGAAAGGGGATACAAACCGCAAATAGATTAATGCGAATATTCAAGTGACGAACATTCGCAGGACAGTTTTTACCTATTAAGTCTTTACTCCGACATGAATAGTGGAAATTGTTATAGAAAGCAATTAAGGTTGGGGAATTATGTCTGAATCTTTTATTTTCAATACAGTTTCCCTATCACTATCCATCTTAAGAGCGAATATTCGTAATTGCGAATATGGGGTCATGTATTGGACATATTTGCAAAATCTCGAAATCACGATATTCGAGATTAAAATTCGCTTTGCGAATTTTCGCGCTCAACACTAGTGTCTTATTCCCTTGCGCATGCGCAGACCGTGTAAACTGTGAAAAAGAGTACAGGACGGATCCGTCCATCCGCATGACAAGCGGAGAGACGGATCCGTTCTTGCAATGCATTTGTAGACGGATCCACATCCGACCGTCTACAAATGCTGTCAGTTCTGACACTAAACGGCGGATCCGGCAGGTAGCTCCGATGACGGAACTGCCTGCCGGATCACACGAATGCAAGTGTGAAAGTACCCTAAGGCAAACTCTAGTGGGCTACTTTCACACTTGCGTTCGTCAGGTCCTGCAGGCAGGTCCTGTTGTTGGAGCTCTCTGCCGGATCCGCCGATCAGTGTGACAACTGACAGAATTTGTAGACGGATTCAGGTGCGGATCCCTCTACAAATGCATTGCAAGAACGAATCCGTCCCTCTGCTTGTCATGCGGATGGACTGATCCATCTTGCAGTCTATTTCACAGTTCTCCTGGTCTGCACAGACCGGAAGGACGGATCCGTCCTTCAGTTGTTTTGCAATGTCGGATCCAGCACCAATGCAAGTCAATGGGCATTCCAGCGACTGATCAGGCATTTTGGATGGACATAATACCGCAGCATGCTGTGGTATTATGTCCGCCGAAAACGCGTGACAGTGACCGAACGGAAGGCATACTGATCCAAACTGAACGGATTTCTATCCATTCAAAATGCATTGGGATATGTCTGATCAGTTATTTTCCGGCATAGAGCCCTTTTGACGGAACTTTAGCCGGAAAAGAATAATGCGAGTGTGAAAGTACCCTTAAAGGGTCACCTGAAAAATGGGTATTAAGCTGGCTAACATTAGCGATGTGCTAATGTCAGCCGAACATAACTATATTAGTGCCATCTCACTGCCTGCCGCCGTTATTGAGAAAAACAAACTTTTACAATATGCTCTTTAGCCTCTAGGAGCCGGGCGGGGGGGGGGAGTGGGGGGAGGGGGGCGTTGCCCCTGCTCCTAGAGGCTCCATTCTACAACCTTCTACCACCTGTGCACATCCTCTCTCCCCTCCAAGGCGCGTGGAATATAGATCCCTTGATAAAGGTCAAAAACTGACCGAAACGTCGGGACAGTTGCACTAATTTCCACGCTATGCCTTGAATACTATTGGATGTGAGGTGACATAATGTGTGTAATATGAAATCATGAACAAATAAAATTTTAAATTCAATATTTTCCATATGTGGTGTGCCATGGACTTCCTTCTACATAATTGAACTGTTTCTCTATGAGCACCCACCACCGTAATAGGTGTGCAGATCTCAATCATCCATAACCTACCTCCGGCCTTGTCTGCTCTGCAGTGTAAATCTCGGGCCTGCGCTGCCCCGCTCAGTATACGGCGCTGGCGCATAAAGTGAAGCACTGTCCCCACCCCCCCACCCCCACCCCCGCTCCTAGAGGCATATTAAAAAAGTTTGTTTTTCTGAATAACGGTGGCAGGCAGTGAGATGGCACTAATATAGTTAGGTTCAGCTGACATTAGCACATTGCTAATGTCAGCCAGCTTAATACCCATTCTTCAGGTGACAGAAACTGTTTAAAGGAGCATCATAATAAAGAAGAGAAAGGGGGACAAGAGAGATATTGTAGAGATGTCAAGGGACAAAAGTGATGCCGACTATATGAAAGCGAAGGAAAGGAGGTGGGAGATTATAACTTCTCTTTTTATTCCTTTTTATACCATACAAAATAATATCTGCAATTAGTGATGAGCGAAGCGAGCTTCGGATCCTAGATCGGAAATCGCTTTGCTCAAAACTTCATTTGAATAGTGTACGGAGATCGATCTCCATACAGTATTCAAATGTATGTGCTCTGGTGAGTTGAAATGAGTTATTACCGAAGTCTCATTAGACTTCGGTGATAATGAATTTCCCTCGCTGGAGCCCACCCATCTCTGTAAAGCATTAAAACGAAGTTTTGAGCGAATCGACTTTGGATCTTGGATCCGAAGCTCAATTCGCTCATCCCTATCTGTAATATTTGCTAGATATGTATAGATGTTAACAGTCTTGAATTTGCAGGGACCAGGGCCATAGCTATAGGGGTGCAGAGGTAGCAGTCACTACCGGGCCCAGGAGCCTGAGGGGGCCCAAAGAGCCTTGTGCCGCATAAGAAGACACATAAATCAATGAGGGAAGGGGGGCCCAAGCTGAACTCTTGCACCAGGGCCCATGAGCCATTAGCTACACCCCTGGCAGGGACCGTCCCTGTCCCTGACAGACCTGGCAAATTTGGGCTGTCCTGGGGCTAAATGGGTGAGGCACATTTAAGCTCCACCCAGAAGTGGGCAGTCCTGATTGGATTTTGGGTGTTACCTTGGGAGGGGTTTAAATTCCATGAATTCCATGTGAGGCGCTAATGAGAGACAGAGAGAGTCCACTCCTTCTGTTACTGTATACATGTCCGATCGCTATTGCCTGCGGTATGTAAGGGGTTAAATGGCTAGGATTGGTGCTTCTGCTGGTTCAGGCTGTTAGAGCAGGAGCACGGTTCTCATGTGAGGGCCGACCTCCTGTTCTCCTTTGCATAGGAGACCCGTGCAGCGATTAGACTGAGCTGCCATAAAAAATGATGGCCCGGCCTAAGGTCCCTTAGTGTCCGCTGTAAAAAAGTTGTATCGGTGATCACTAAGGGTACTTTCACACTAGCGTTATTCTTTTCCAGCATTGAGTTCCGTCCTAGGGGCTCAATACCTGAAAAGAAATGATTAATTTTATCCTAATGCATTCTGAATGGAGAGAAATCCGTTCAGGATGCAAAAGGATGTCTTCAGTTCAGTCCCTTGACGGATTTCTTCTTCCGGTCTGCGCATCCGGCAGGCAGTTCCGGCGACTCACAACGCAAGTGTGAAACTACCCTAAGGGGTTAAATAATCTAAAATCAGAAAAAAAAACAGATTAGAAAAAAAGGATGCATATCACTACCTGGTTTTAAGTGGAAGTAAAAAATATAGGTGGCACATTCCTTTTGTCTCGGGTTTACACCAGTGATGAGCTGAGCGAGCTTGGGGTCCCAGATCTGAAGTCGCTTCGCTTGAAACTTCGTTTTAATGCTGTATTGAAATCCGCCTCTGTACAGCATTAAAATGTACGGCCTCTGACGCGACGAAGTCAGTTATTCCTGAAGTCTCGCGAGACTTAGAATATTAACTACAGTATTTGATTTTTAAAACTTGGATCCGAACTTGGCTTTGTTTCTGAGGTACCAGTCAGAACTGAATCCGAGTTTGGATCCAAGCTTTAAATTGTTTTCAGTTTAAAAATCAAATACCGAAGTTATTTACCAAACTCTTGCAAGACTTCAGGAATAAGTGACTTCGCCTCGTCGAAGGCCATACATTTCAATTCTGCACGGAAACAGCGTTAAACCGAAGTTTAGAGCAAAACGACTTCGGATGTAGACTCTGAAGCTCGCTTCGCTCATCACTAGTTAACAAAATTTTCTTTCTCTTTTTCAAATACAGTAGATGCATTATTAATATTATTATTTCACTAATTAAATTCTGAATTAAATTGAAAATAACCCCCTCCTAAAAAGCTTAGAACTCTGGTAATGTGGCAGTGAAGCCTAATCCAAATCTTCAGTGACCTGTGCAAAATAAAAACACTAGCATTTCCTCTGGTGGAGTCCTCCGGTGACCCATTGTAGTTTAGTGCGATCTTATCTCTGAACTGCTCTTATCAGAAGCGCTGATGGTGAATTCTGGATAAAGAAAGCTGCCGTCTCATTGCTCCTCTCTCTCCAATTCTTATCACATATGAAATAGTAAGCTGCAATCCTTAATCCAATTGACTTGCTTTGCCTGCCTCCCAGACGTTATTTAAATTCCACTTCTTAAAAAATGTGTCCTAGTTACGCACAATTTGTCACACCCGCTTATACATTTAGACATACAATCAATGCTGGACCCATATATCTGTATTTCAGAAAGGGTTTTCTCTCCATAAACTGAATAAACCGACATATTTGATCTGATTCAAGTGGAGGAGTAAACAAGAGAGAGAAGGAAATTTTCATACAAGTCTAACGTTGGAAATGTAGGTTTAGATTCTACTTCAGATGAAAAATGACCTTCAAAAATGTACAGCATAGGATGACGCTAGGGATGCCATCCAGGTTGTCAGGGAAAAAAAAATGTGGGCAATCTTAAAGGGATTATGCTATGATTGATGTAAAATAAGAAGGCCAGACATAATATGGTACACAGCAATCTCCTTCTAACAAAGCTGGAACCAGCCCTGTACCTCTCATCGATCCAGAGATTGCCCCAATTGTTCTGCTAGATACTCCTCAGGCTGGCAGCTCAGTAGGCGTGTCCTTCCACAGAGGAATGTCCTTTCGGCCTCCTTCACATAACCGTTGTTTGGCTTCGTAACTAAGCCACTTTTTTTGCGTCTCAGATGCGGATCCATTCACTTCAATGGGGCCACAAAAGAGGCTGACAGCACTCCGTGTCTGCATCTGTTGCTCCGTTCTGGGGCCCCTAAAAAAAAAATACATGTCCTATTCATGTCCATTTTATGGACAAGAATAGGCATTTCTATTATGCAAAGCCCCTTCCGTTTCACAAATTGCGGAACGCACACGGACGGCATCCATGTTTTGCGGATCCGCAATTTGCGGATCCGCAAAGCATGGCGCGGTAGTGTGGCTATAGCTTTCTGTTGCGTGTCTCGCCCTATCACACAGGGGGTCTATTTGTTCTCCTGCAGCTCTCTCCCTGGAACTGTCACGGCTTCTAACAATGGATAGGGCTTTTAGCAGTTGAAGGGTGTAACTGAGCATGTGTGACCTCCTCAGTAGGTGGACGTGCACAGATTAAACACCAGGGTGCGTAAAGACATAAAGAGAATATCTCACACCTTGAGCATTTTTGTAACCATATTTAAAAAGTAACTAGTTTTGAAGTTACTGCTTCAAACAATAGATAAGCGAGGATGCTGGGAGTTGTACCCCCGTCGATCTGATATTGATGATCTATCCTGAGGATAGGTCATTAATATTGTAGAGCTTCACAGTCCCTTTAATTGTGCCACAACCCCTTTAATGGAGGTAGAAGACCTATCTCTAGAACCCCCATAGAAATAAATAAGAGCGGCCGCATTTATATGCGACTGGCCACTCTGGTCATTTCAGGGGAGCAGAAGGGGGCTTTAAGGGGGTACCCTTAATCGGTAGGGGCCCCAGCGGTAGGACCCCCACCAATCTGCTAGTCATCCCCTATTCTGTGGTTAGGGGATAACTTTTACCTACCGGAATACCCCTTTAAACCTGCTTCACTGGTGCATTCATAGTAGGTAATGCTGCATGGCTTATATTGTACCCTTAATAGGGGTCAAAGACTGGCTTTGATGGAGTAGCACCAAGAGAAGTTAGACCAGCGACGATCTCCCTTGACTCCCCCAGAAACATGCATGCTCAGATTAGTGCCTTAGTGTGCATGTTATATTTCAATGGCAGGGATGACTATGGTTCAGATACACTGAGCACTGGAATTAAGAAACCTTGTTCTAGAAGAAGCTTCTACGAACCTGTGTGAATATGATTTGTGCCAAACATGACAGGTCTAAGGTCCAACTGTGTGTAACCAGTTGGGGTTTGTCCCTGCACAGTCTAGCAGCACTGATTGGATAGTGTCAGACTGTGAAGTGTCAACTGGTAACACCCAGAAAGACCTTCATTGCAGAGTGCTGGAAATTCAGTCAAAAACTTCTAGAAGGAATAATAGAGAAATGACACATCATAGAGTTATATAAAAAGATACACCAGATTTGTTTTTACATGGGGAAAGCAAGTAGTTACTTAGACATGTCAGATAAAGGTCCTCATTAAGGTCATTTCATGCAACTATGCAAGAGGTCCCACTTTGGTGATCATGACAAAACAAAAAAAAATCATTGCAATACATTATTTTTTATGTAGCAGGACTAGAGGGACCACAGTATGGCACCCAGCTTAGACAACCAAAATTATTGCAATGATATAGCCACAAGGACAGGATCAAGACTCACATCTTTCAAAATTAGGAATAAGGTATCCCTACTAGAAGACAGGTAGATTTCTAAGGCAAAAAAAAAAGAAAAAGAAACGTATGCCCCCTGCAGACGAGCGTTAGAGATGGCCCGAACTATCCGCCGGCGAACAGTTCCCAGGCGAACATAGCTTGTTCGCGTTCGCCTCTGCCGGGCGAACATATGCGATGTTCGGTCCGCCCCCTATACATCATCATTGAGCAAACTTTGACCCTGTACCTCACAGTCAGCAGACTCATTCCAGCCAATCAGCAGCATACCCTCCCTCCCAGACCCTCCCACCTCCTGCACAGCATCCATTTTAGATTCATTCTGAAGCTGCAGTCTTAGTGAGAGGAAGGAGAGTGTAGTAGCTGCTGATTTAATTGGGAAATCGATAGCTAGGCTAGTGAATTCAGTGTCCACTCCAGTCCTGAAAGACTCATCTGATCTCTGCTGTAAGGACAGCACCCCAAAAGCCCTTTTTAGGGCTGCAACATTAGTCTGCTTTTTTTTTTTCCTTTATATACATATTGCAGTTGCCTGGCCTGCCTGTGTGTGAGGAGCTGCAGGCCCACAGACTGTAGTGTGCCCACTGCCAGTGCCCACCCCTGTCATTCCGTGTGGTACAGGACTTTGCATCAAAAAAAGGCATTTAATTTTTACACTTTAATCTAAGGTTAGTTGCCTGCCAGTGTGTGTCAGGCTGACTTCCACTGACTGTACTGTGCCCACTGCCAGTGCCCACCACTCATACCGGCTGGCACAGGACTTTGCATAAAAAAGGCATTTAATTTTTACACTTTAGTGTAATTTCAGCTGCTTACCTGCTGCTAGTGTGTGTCAGGTCGACTTCAACTGACTGTAGTGTGCCCACTGCCAGTGCCCACCCCTGTCATCCCGTGTGGCACAGGACTTTGCTTAAAAAAGGCACTTAATTTTTACACTTTAATCTAAGGTTAGTTGCCTGCCAGTGTGTGTCAGGCTGACTTCCACTGACTGTAGTGTGCCCACTGCCAGTGTCCACCACTCATACCGGCTGGCACAGGACTTTGCATAAAAAGGCATTTAATTTTTACACTTTAGTGTAATTTCAGCTGCTTGCCTGCTGCTAGTGTGTGTCAGGCCGACTTCAACTGACTGTAGTGTGCCCACTGCCAGTGCCCACCCCTGTCATCCCGTGTGGCACAGGACTTTGCTTAAAAAAGGCACTTAATTTTTACACTTTAATCTAAGGTTAGTTGCCTGCCAGTGTGTGTCAGGCTGACTTCCACTGACTGTAGTGTGCCCACTGCCAGTGTCCACCACTCATACCGGCTGGCACAGGACTTTGCATAAAAAGGCATTTAATTTTTACACTTTAGTGTAATTTCAGCTGCTTGCCTGCTGCTAGTGTGTGTCAGGCCGACTTCAACTGACTGTAGTGTGCCCACTGCCAGTGCCCACCCCTGTCATCCCGTGTGGCACAGGACTTTGCTTAAAAAAAGGCACTTAATTTTTACACTTTAATCTAAGGTTAGTTGCCTGCCAGTGTGTGTCAGGCTTACTTCCACTGACTGTAGTGTGCCCACTGCCAGTGTCCACCACTCATACCGGCTGGCACAGGACTTTGCATAAAAAAGGCATTTAATTTTTACACTTTAGTGTAATTTCAGTTGCTTGCCTACTGCTAGTGTGTGTCAGGCTGACTTCCACTGACTGTAGTGTGCCCACTGCCAGTGCCAACCACTCATACCGGGTGGCACAGTAGCTTGCCGATAAATTAGGCATTTAATTTTTAGACAGTAGTATAAATTCAGTTGCTTGCCTGCTGCCAGTGTGTGTCAGGCCCTCTTCCACTGACTGTAGTGTGCCCACTGCCAGTGCCAACCACTGATACCGGGTGGCACAGTAGCTTGCCGATAAATTAGGCATTTAATTTTTAGACAGTAGTCTAAATTCAGTTGCTTGCCTGCTGCCAGTGTGTGTCAGGCCCACTTCCACAGACTGTAGTGTGCCCACTGCCAGTGCCAACCACTGATACCGGGTGGCACAGTAGCTTGCCGATAAATAAGGCATTTAATTTTTAGACAGTCTAAATTCAGTTGCTTGCCTGCTGCCAGTGTGTGTCAGGCCCGCTTCCACTGACTGTAGTGTGCCCACTGCCAGTGCCAACCATTGATACCGGGTGGCACAGTAGCTTGCCGATAAATAAGGCATTTAATTTTTAGACAGTAGTCTAAATTCAGTTGCTTGCCTGCTGCCAGTGTGTGTCAGGCCCTCTTCCACTGACTGTAGTGTGCCCACTGCCAGTGCCAACCACTGATACCGTGTGGCACAGTAGCTTGCCGATAAATAAGGCATTTAACTTTTAGACAGTAGTCTAAATTCAGTTGCTTGCCTGCTGCCAGTGTGTGTCAGGCCCGCTTCCACTGACTGTAGTGTGCCCACTGCCAGTGCCAACCACTGATACCGGGTGGCACAGTAGCTTGCCGATAAATAAGGCATTTAATTTTTAGACAGTAGTCTAAATTCAGTTGCTTGCCTGCTGCCAGTGTGTGTCAGGCCCGCTTCCACTGACTGTAGTGTGCCCACTGCCAGTGCCAACCACTGATACCGGGTGGCACAGTAGCTTGCCGATAAATAAGGCATTTAATTTTTACACATTAGTCTAATTCGGCACACGTCCCCGGATAGTGTACGTAACAGGGATTAAACTGATAGGAATAGTACTAGTTAAGACACCACTCATATAGGGTGTCACAGCACATTGCTCTGTGCACGCGCAGTGCCCCAATTTGGGAGTAAGAGGACCGACCAAGCTGTTTTTTCCATCTCCCGGTTCCTGAAATCAATTCAGTTTAGTGTATGAGAGTTTGGTCTGTCACTGTGAAGGCAGTCGAAGGTACCCGGCCTAAATTTTTTTTCACAAAAGGCAATCCCTAATATGGGACGTAACAGGGATTAAACTGATGAGAATAATACTACAGAAAATACCACTCATATCAGTGGAGGGAGCCAGCGTTTTTTTAACCATCTCCCCGTTCAAAAAATCTATTTAATAAATGGCCCCCAGATTGGGGAGTCGGGGACGTTAGAGGGATTAAACTGATGAGAATAGTACTACAGAAAATACCACTCATATCGGGTGTGACAGTAAATTGCACGGCGCAGACGCAGTGACCGTGGTTTAAAACAGAGTGGAGGGAGCCAGCATTTTTTTAACCATCTCCCCGTTCGAAAAATCTATTCAATAAATGGCCCCCAGATTGGGGATGTTAGAGGGATTAAACTGATGAGAATAGTACTACAGAAAATACCACTCATATCGGGTGTGACAGTAAATTGCACGGCGCAGACGCAGTCACCGTGGTTTAAAACAGAGTGGAGGAGCCAGCGTTTTTAACCATCTCACCGTTCGAAAAATCAATTCAATTAATCTTTTGGGGACCCTTGGTGTTGTACGTGGCTGGGTGGAGGAAGAAACCTTCAATGACATCACCGGGACGTGGCTAGCTTGGTATCCAACCTTGTGCAAATGGGGAGTTTGCGGTTGTGCAAATGAACTGTTTGCGGTGCATTAAAAGGGAGTTTGGTCTGTCAATGTCAGTGAAGCGGGCGTAACCCTTACACTACCTGATCGATACAACATCATACCTGATCGTATACACACACTGGATGTTTTAAAGCACGTTATTCCAAACAATTTAGGAATGTTAGTTGATTTATGCCCTTTATGGATTAAAACCCGACTCTGCGTCCACTACGTAATTTTCCATGGGAGTTTTGCCATAGATCCCCCTCCGGCATGCCACAGTCCAGGTGTTAGACCCCTTGAAACAACTTTCTCATCACTATTGTGGCCAGAAAGAGTCCCTGTGGGTTTTAAAATTCGCCTGCCAATTGAAGTCTATGGCGGTTCGCCCGGTTCGCCCGTTCGCGAACATTTGCGGAAGTTCGCGTTCGCTGTTCGCGAACTGAAAATTTTATGTTCGCGACATCACTAACGAGCGTGAGCGGATTAGGTCCGGATGCGTTGCGGATGCGTTCAGTAAAAACTGCGCAATTTCACAAGCAAGTACATTCAGTTGTGTTTGCGATCACATTCAGTTGTTCAGTTTTTATCGTGTGGGTGCAATGAGTTTTATGCGCTTTGCACGTGCGTGATAAAAAACTGAATGTTTACAAACAACTTCTCTTAGTAACCATCCGTGAAAAATGCTTCAAAACGCATCGCATCCACACTTGCTTGCAGATGCGATGCAATTTCCACGCAGCCCTATTCACTTCTATGGGGCCAGAGTTGCGTGAAAACCGCAGAATATAGAACATGCTGTGATTTTCACGCAACGCACAAGTGATGAATGAAAACCAATGCTCATGTACATAAACCCATTAAAAAAATTGGGTCCGGATTCCGTGCGGGCGCAATACATTTGCATCACGCATTGGACCCACGCGAAATACTCGCTCGTGTGAAAGGGGCCTTAATAAAGCTTATTTGTTCAATCTTCTAAAGTTTTTTTTTTAATGCAGCTCCATGCTACGTGGTCATGAATGCAAAAATCAGTCTGTAATAATATCCTGCTAACTACACATCGTTCAGATCTACATGACATCACTCTCTCGATTAACTGCAAATGGGTAATTGTCGTAGATCTCACAGATGTCCAGTCAGATGGTAAAGAAATACTTCTTCTAGTGAATTTGCCTAAAAGACAATTACATAAACGACAAGATAATTGCGAATAAGCAGAGAAATCTTTCTCCTGTTATTGCTACCAAGGATTCTCCGGGAGTCTCTGAGTCGCTGCCTGTTTTCTTCAGACCTGTATGTAGAATAAGGAAATTTCTATTTTCTGTGTTTTTCATCCTGTCAGGCATTCCGTGCCGCACATGAAACAAATGTCAGTATCTTCCATTTATATCTCTATTAAATGTAAATAAAACAAGTCAGAAGAAATTTTAATCATAACAAAAACTATTAATTTAACCCCTTCCTGATGCAGCGATTTTCCGTTTTTGCATTTTAAATTTTCGCTTCCTGGGGAGGCATTTCAGCCCATGAAGTGTCCCCTTCCTGGTTTTCCGGCTCCCTGGTTATATTTGACCATGGCACTTACCACGATCGGCATTACCGCCTGTCGTGGACATTAGCCGCGGGTGTCTTCTGTATGAAACAGCAGGCACCCACTGGCTGTTGTGCTCTAAAGTCGGCACCATCTTTAAAGATCCGACATCCGCTGTACATGGATGTCGTGAAGGGGTTAACCTTTAAAACAGAACTGCTTGTACTGATAAACACTGGGGAGACGTATTAATATTTGCAAAGGACAAAGCAAATTGTCAAACTCACTTGTAAGTGGCATATGCACACATGTGCCCAAAATGTCGAAACTCTGGGACTTTGGGGAAGAAGTACAGTTGAGCTGGTGCCACTTGATGTCCTGCTAACACCAGGATCCCCAAAGCATTCTGCTCACTGTTGGGGGGTAATGTGTCTGGGCGTCATCATCATTGTCTGGAAAGAAGTCGGCCGTGTTTTACATTTTCATCCGATGGTTGCTAGTACATGACTGTATATGGTTACATTAAAGGGCATTTGTAAGCAGATTTGTACTTATGAAAATGTCTGACCTGTTGGCTGCTGAAGACATCTGTGTTGGTCCCATGTTCATATGTGCCCGCATTGCTGAGAAAAATGATGTTTTACTATATGCAAATGAGCCTCTAGGAGAAATGGGGGCGTTACAATTACACCTAGAGACTCTGCTCTCTCTGCAACTGCCTGGCCTTCTCCACTTTGATTGACAGGCCCAGGTGTGATTAGATTTATCTGGCCCTGTCAATCAAAGTACAGAGGATGCGGCAGTTGCAGAGAGAGCAGAGCCTCTAGGTGTAATGACAACGCCCCCATTGCTCCTAGAGGCTCAATTGCATATAATAAAATATATTTTTTCTCAGTAATGCAGACACATAGGAACATGGGACCAACACAGATGCCTTCAGCTGCCAAGCACACATGTAACAGGTCAGCCAGTGCCATAGATACAAATCTGCTGACAGAGGGACTTTAAGTCCTATGCCGGGAGGATACTGGCAAATTGTGGTACTGATTTTTGAAAAGTATAATAACAAAGCAAAGTTGTAGTGGATGTTACAAGCAGCAGTAGATAATTGTGACTCATAATACTACATAATACTAGTAATACAGCATCTCATACTTCCTAGAGGAAGCTTGTTTCATGGTGCTAAGTATTATACCAGTTTGCAGGGCCGTCTTTCCACTCATTTAATCTAATACACTGCAGAGATAATTTTGTTTCCGAGTTGTGCAATACTCATCAAATGAAATCAGCTTTGGTAGACTGCTAGAGAAATAGATTTGTGTGAAGAAATGCTGGATATTCCCAGATTACGCTTTTTTTTATAATGCTGCTTGATTTCTAGAGGGAAATGATCTGCACCGAACATAGAATTTTTTATTTCCTGTTTATTAAGTTACTGGGAAAACCAGAAAAATGAACGTAACAGACTTCTATGTTTATAATTTGGTTTGACAGAAAGATATTGAACTTCTTTGCCATAGTGGGAAAAGTTGGTTTGGAATGTACCGAAAAAAAAAAGAAATTTTTTTAAATCCCAGGAAACAGCTCTACCCTTACCCATGTGCTGAGTCTGGTATCAACTTTTGAAAATCTCAAAGAGGGACAATATGTCCGTCGCACATCGTGGCAATTATTTTCAGACTAGGCTTCACCTCTGACTCCACCCAAATACTGACTCAGAACTGCAGCACCTTGGGATCGGTTAGGTGAGTGTAAGTTCCTTTATTATTTTACAGCAAGTGGAGCCCCCGGGACATTTTTTCTCTTGCGCTTCAATATTCACACATAATTCATAAATCATCGAATTATAGATATTTTAATGTCCAGATTGCACCAAAATAATGAAGTTATGGTCTTATATACCATACAGACACATTAGTAAGGAGCAATAAAGTAAATTTATTAATGCACATTTATGCATTAATTCCCCAGGTCAAAAAGAGGGACAATTAAGGATCAAAGAGGGACAGAGGCACATGGGTCAAAAAGAGGGACTGTCCCGCCAAAAGAGGGACACTTGGGAGGCATGTGGTATAATGTAACACCCCAGAGTGGCATTACCACCTCTTTTGGGCCCCCGCTATCTCTTATGGTTGATCCTATGTCATCTCATGCATTTATTGTCATGTCCTGCATAATGTGCACTTGTATTTCCTTAAAAATGACTGTTAACATGTAATGTGCCTGGTTCACCAGCAGATGGTGGCAGTATTGGCAGAGCTAGTTTCCCTGGAGTGGAAATGACTGTTAACATGTAATGTGCCTGGTTCACCAGCAGATGGTGGCAGTATTGGCAGAGCTAGTTTCCCTGGAGTGGAACCTTTTTTCCATTCCAGCCCTCTCTAGAAAGGGAGGTGTTAGTTAGAGTCAGTCTAGTCTAGTTTTAGCTCATTGTAGACTGATATCCATAGAGATGTGTGGTGCTGATCGTTCTGTTTAATGGATTACCAATTTAGGCTTAGATTTCCAAAAATGCCATAAACAGTCATGTTGTTCAGAACAAGCATACATGACGTACTTGATAATGAAGAGTCAGGGTGCAAACAATATAGACAGGGCATCCTTCACATTCATAGGATGCATGATGGCATTAATTATGTGACTTGTTCACAAATGTTTCTTCGGGCTGTTCCTTGCTGACAGTACTTCAGCGTAGGCGCTGAATGTGAGGCAGGCGTATACAGCACATACGCAGATACAGGGGTCATATTCATCAGTATCTGCGCATGTGCCAGGTGCATCCACTTGATTTTCACTAGTAGTGGAAGCCCAAGAAGTAGTCATGCGAACAAGTCACATACTGCCACCATCTTGCTTCCTATGGATGCAGAGCATGCCATGTTTGCACCTTCAAGAGAAGTCTTCCCTATGATATCTGGGGGGGAACAGTACAAAGTCATGTATGGTTGCAGAAGGGGACAAAAGCAATACCCTACACCCTGTCTGTGAGAAACATGCATTCTGCAGTATGAACCAATGTCTAAATTAATGTTAACAATGACGAGTCAACAGCAGTCACCCAAGTGAGAACCATGAGACTGACCCCCATCAATCTAACATTAATAGTCTATCCTAATAATAGGCCATCAGTCTTAAAAAGGATCTACACCAGGGCTGGCAAACCAGTGGCTCTCCAGCTGTTGTAAAACTACAATTCCCACCATGCCCTGCTGTAGGCTGATAGCTGTAGGCTGTCTGGGCATGCTGGGAGTTGTAGTTTTGCAACAGCTGGAGAGCTGCAGGTTGGCGATCCCTGATCTACACCATTGGTTAGGGTTTTTTGCAAACCCCCTCATGGGCACCGCTGCAGCCAATCATTGACTGCAGCAGTGAGCTGTTCCCAACATGACAAATGGCCGCAGGTCTCGGCTGTGGCCAGTGATTGGCTGTAGCGGTGTCAAAACGGAAGCTTACATCCAGGGAGCCCAGTGGAGCAGCTAAGGATAAGAAGCAAAGATGCCGGGAAGTGAAGATGGTGGGAGCCAGCGCTGGGAAACAGGTAATTAATACCAACCCGCCCCCCGCCCCCCCCGCGCCCCTTGCCGCAAAGGTGCACAACCCCATTAAGCCCCAGCCAATCCATTTAAATGTCAGGTTTACTGACGCTGGTAATAAAAATAAAGACTGGCAAGGCTTATATGGAGAATATATGGAGGGTACATTCCCTGCTGTTCTGTAATGGGCATCTTTCAGCCATGAAGTGCTGCACCTGTTTATATCAACCTAATAGAAATAATAATGCTTGTAAGAAAGCTAGCAGCATTAACGACCCAAGAACATAATGTGCCCTGGTGCTTAAGTAGTTTCCTTCCAGAGCTCATTAAAACTGTTGGCCTTTTCCAATGGTTTTGTGTAGTCAAATGCTGGATATTTTGTACTTTAATTTGTTTCCCTCTTTACAAAAAACCTTTTGTTGTCTTTCTTTTGCCATTAGCCATGAAAAGTTTGACACATTATATGACATTTTGGTTGGCAGGATAATATACACACTGGAAGGTCCTTTATGATATATTAATTGAGGTCTCCTGCAGTGATGCATATTCAGGAGTCAATATCTGGCCTTTCCCAAGGAACCATGCAGCCCTGGGTGTTTTGTTACGCTCAGTGGCAAATGAAGGTGTTATATATTATGTGTGTACCAGTCTTCAGACAAATTATCGCATGAGGCACCAAGCTAAAACACAATAAGTATTAGAGAAATGCCAAGCATAGAAAAGAGCGTGCATTGTTAAATGGATCCGCAATGGACTGTGCCAGCACAAAGAAGGAGAAAACAAATACATTGGCACTGAGGATTGATGTCTTTAGAAATAGCCCCTGCAGGTGAAGTAATATGCTGGAACTATGTGTCCACCATACAAGGGAAGATGAGAAAATGAGGTGTTCAAGTTCCAAACTAGACTGCAGACACAAGAGAGTTACAGCGTCTCACAAATAATATAATAAATAATAATATAATAAAAAATAATCATAAATATGTAATTGTGGCAGATTTATTAACAGGGTTTTTCTGGGGTGACTTGTCATCAATATAGGCCATCTAATCCTCGGGTGCATTTTGCAACTCCATTTAGCCATGTATAAAACACATACATTTAAATGATGGCGCGATTTATGGTGCAATATAAGCGACAATTCTGGTGAATTTTGTTTAGTAGATCACCCCCTTGCTTCCGTGTTTTAATTCCCACCTAGTGAAGTAGTTCCATACACATGGACATTGCAATGAACATAAAAAAAAACTACTGAAGAAGCCGAGTAAATGGAGTAGTATAGCACTAGACAATTACTAATATTTATTAGCTAGGCTAGGTTTGCACCACATTTGGAGTCATCGCCATATACGCCACATTAGATATCATTCGCCAGGCATACTGTATGCCAAAAGGATGTCCACAATGAGCCATAGTGCTGCCTCATCCCCCTCTCTGCTCTGCTTGTCAGGAATCATGACCCTGAATACAGGTGAATCTCTGACGGAATGGAGATGACGAGGAGACATGAGAGGAGGTGAGGTGTGGATAATGAGCAGCAGCACTTGTTTACAGTCTCCATTACCGTAGCAACACATTTGACAGCCTGTCCTGTCCGTCCTCTCTGTACTTCATGTCTCCTCATGAACTAAACTTCTTAGAGATTGAGCTAAAGTTCCTATCATCTGTATTCAGAATTATAATCCCTGACAAGTAGAGAAGAGGAGGATAAGGCAGCTCTTTACCTCAGTGTTGTAAAGTAACTTGTCCTCCTGTGTGATCAGGACAGGTTTTGTGTGAGCTAATGGGACAGCAGCTATTTTGTTTCCCCTGATGATTGCTCCCCAGACAAAACGAGACATTATAAATAATGAAAGGTATTCGAGAATATATTTATAATAAAGAAATATTTAAGTATTTTCATTTTTCTAATTCCCAGAGAACCCATTTAAGTTCATTGCCCTAGCCCTGTATACACTGGCCAAGGCAGTCTAGCTTTTTGGCACACCTCCTGGACTCCAGCAGACGGCATGTGTCTAGCTATGCCCCTGTGTAACCTGCTGATGACCAGATATGAGATATGATGAGACAACTTATGACCACATACGATGAAGACATCATGTCATCATGTCAATATCTGTGTACAAATTACCAGTAAGTGGTTGTCAAATGTTTTCATATTGATGGCCTATGCCCAGGATAGACCATCAATATATCCCCGAATCCCCACCAGTTAAATGTTTAGCTGTAGCTCCAGTGCCTTCTCCATCTATTGTGTAGTAGACAGAGCTGGTACCTAACCATCTCTGTCCATTACACACTGGGTGGAGCTATGTAGTTCCCGCATAGACTTCCAGAATCAGAGCTACTTCTACACAGCTAATTAGCAGAGGTGCAGGAGTTTGGAAATCCACCAATCAAATATTGATGACCTATCAAAATCCTGGACAACCCCTTTAAGGGTCCATTAAGACATCCGTAGTTCAGGGTCGGCATCTGTTCCTCAGTTTTGCAGAATGGGTGCATCATTTCAATGAGGCCACAAATGATGCGGACAGCACACTGTGTGCAATCCGCATCCGTAATTCCATTCCATGGCCCCGCAAAGAAAGATAAAGCATGCCCAATTCTTGTCCGCAATTGCAGACAAGAATTAGCATTTCTATTACAGGGCCGGCCATGTGTGGTCTGCAAAATGCGGAAGGAACACGGGCGGTATGCTTGTTTTGCGTATCCGCAATTTGCAGACCGCAAAACACTTGTGGACGTCTGGATGGACCCTAAGGGTTATGTGAGAATTTGGTTGTTGGACTCTGCATAGGATATGAATAGTAAAAGAAAAAATATCCTGATGTGTAAAGCGCAATACAAATTTGACATTTTTTTGGAGTTTTCTTAAAAACTGAACCATTTTCTAAAATGAGTCATTTCATAATTATGTTACAAATTGTGCACCTCAAACAGTTTTCCCTGAGGTACATGTTAGTGACCTACAGCAAATTGTACTCTGCTTTAATTAGATGCATAATTAATATTTTGTGCTTTAGTGTCCTTGCGGTGGAAGGCTAATGTAACAGAATATACATTGACTATCTGGCATGCATGCTTATTAGGGAAGTGATTATGTCGCTGCTCCAATTAAGATGCATTCTTCGGAGTGGAATATCAGTGGATGCATCTTTATACTGTCGCTATAGTGGTGTAGGCACCTCAATGTAAAATCGCTATTGCGTGTCCTGCTATTATGCATTTTATCAACCTGTTCAAAGCTGAATAAGTAGCTCTACCTTAGCCGCATAGCAATCAGAGCACAAGAAGAAGGGCTTTTTGACCAAATAGAAAATGGCCAATAAAATATTAAAATGGAATTGCAGTTACGTATACATTTTTTTATATTGGCCTATTTTTTTTTACATTTCGTTGGTAATAGATTCTATTTAAAGGCCCTCTGTCAGCAGATCTCTACCTATGACACTGGCTGACCTGTTACATGTGCGCTTGGCAGCTGAAGGCATCCCATGTTCATATATGCCCGCTAGAGATGAACGAAGTATTCAAAAAAGCGATTTTGCTGCTTTGCTGAATTTTACAAAAACAATTTGCTTTGTGACAAATTACTGCAGCATCTGACAGTAATAACGCAGTGTAAAATAAAAAAAAATAAAAAAATAATACTTATCTCATCTATTTGATGTTCTACGTCACCGCGCACGGGATTTTGTGCAAGATCTTTAATAATGTATTTTTTTACACTATTTCGCTATCACAAAGCACGAGGAAATTTGGCTTCGCAGTGAATCGAATTCATCCCAAAATTCGGATTGCAGTGCACTTCCTGGACTTCGATTTGCTCATCCCTGTTGCCTGCATTGCTGAGAAATATAATATGTTAATATATGCAAACGAGCCTCTAGGAGCAATGGGGGTGTTGCCATTGCACCTATAGGCTCTTCTCTTTCTGCAACTATGGCTCCCTCTCCACTTTGACTGACAGGACCAGGACTGACAACGTTTTTACTGCCTGGCCCTGTCAATCAAAGTGGAGAGAGTGCGGCGGCTGAAGAGAGAGCAGAGCCTTTAGGTGTAACAGCAACGCCCCCGTTGCTCCTAGAGGCTCAATTGCATATATTAAAGCATTATTTTTCTCAGCAATGCGGGCAAATAGGTACATGCAGCCTGCGGATTGCACCACATTTCCTGGTGACAGGTTCCCTGTAAAGTTCTGCTTTGCTGCACTATATGAAAAATAGTTTTCCAATCTGCCAGATGGAGAAGTCTGTTTCTTCATGGGCAAGTCCGTATTATATTCACGCAGTATAGTCTTTCTACTTTAATAAGACACTTAACTGCCAGTGAGCAACTGCAATCCTACATCGGACTTATTGTTATTCATTAGTTTTCAGACACTTGATCACAATTTCAGAACTGGTTATTGTCTCCTCCACCACACACCTCCACACCTTTAATTCCCTCCTAGGCCTCCAAACACAAAAGAGGAGCCGCTTTACTAGTTTTTGTAATATATCAGACTTCAGTTATTGTCAGCAGCGCGGAGATACTTCTAAACCTCAGAAAAGGGCAGGAATACAAAATACAGGGTAGAACTGGCGAATAAAGAATTTCCTGCTGAGTCTCTCCATGATCAGAATAGCGCACGCCTCCTTTATTCCATCTGGATCCAGCAAAATAAAGCAGATTCATTTCTGCCTGAAAGGTGTATGGCAACAGTTGTTCTGTTCTATTTTTATGCTAACATCCCTATTTAATTTGCTTACACCGTTCATTTCATTTTTGAAGTAGATATGTTAAAATATCCTGCATGAATAACTGGAAGGCTGCAAGAGAGACTAGCTGATTTTCATAAAAATTGGCAATAATATTCTGAGTTTATACAAAAACGCATAAGAAAAAAAAATCATTAATATAACAATCCCTAACAAACCTGAATTACCTCTACTTAATATCAAGATAGGGAATTGCATTTAGGTAACCCCCTAATATGTAATGTAGTCTATACAAACTCTGAGCACCTCTTATTTAAAGGGGACTATGAACAGGAGAATTTTATAATGTGCCATGTCCTCACCTTCCTGTTATATTGCTTATTATATAAATATTTTATGTGAGATTATACTATGAACAAATATAAACCTTTATAAAGTAGGCTCCAACAATCTAAGTCCATAAATTTGCAATTTTAGGCTCCTTTCACACTAGTGATTTTACTGGATCCGTCAGGGTTAAGCAAAAATGCTTCCATTACCGATAATACAATCATCTGCACCCGTTATGAATGGATCCGGTTGTATTATCTTTAACATGGCCAAGACAGATCCGTTGTGAACACCATTGAAAGTCAATGGGAGACGGATCAGTTTTCTATTGTGTCAGATTGTGACAGAGAAAACAGATGCGTCCCTATTGACTTGCATTGGGGGTCATGCAGGATCCGTCTTGCTCCGGATACCAGGACGGAAAGAAAACCGCAGCATGTTGTGGTTTACTCTCCGGTATGGGAGCGCAACTAAACTGAACGGAATGCATTTTGGAACATTCCGTTCTGTTCAGTTCAGTTTTGTCCCCATTGACAATGAATGGGGACAAAACTGAACCTTTTTTTACAGTATTGAGCCCCTATGACGGAACTCAATACCGGAAAACTTTAACGCTAGTGTGATAGTAGCCTTAAGAATATTTCAATAAATATGTAATGCACAGCTCTAAAATAAATATAATTAGAGAAAGAAAGATCTACAAGAGAGCGCTTAGAGCTTGATTTTCTTGATGCAACACTTCTTTACATAGTTAGATTTTTAACTGCCTGCAGCCACCACTAGGGTGAGCTCAGGAGCATAATGCATAGTGTTTTATTACAAATCCGCCATTTAACGTCTGTAATAACTATCCGCAAGGATTCTGAGTGATAACTCACAGACTCCTCTCATACACCAAACATAACCTAAGAGAGTATTTTAAAAGTGCTTTTTTTGCTGATCCAATACTGCTTTTGTCAATGTATCATATAAGTAAATTGCGCAGATTTTTGGTTATTGGAAAATGCCATTAGGTATGGTTCACATAGTTTTTACAGCCCAAATCTACCTTGAATCCTAAAGTAAAAGTTTACTTTTCTCCTTTATACTTTTCCACTCACTTGGATCAGAATTATGTTACATGCAACACTCTGTTTGAAGACAGCATATACAGTGCCTTGATAAAGTATTCATACCCCTTGAAATTTTCAATGTTTTTTCACATTACACCCACAAACTTAAAGGTATTTTATTGGGATTTTATGTGTTAGACCAACACAAAGTAGCAAGTATATGTGAAGTGAACCGAAAATAATAGCTGTTTTTCAAAATGTTTAATAAATAATAATCTGGAAAGTGTGGCGTGCATTTGTATTTAGTCCCCTGAGTCAATACTTTGCAGAACCACCTTTCGCTGCAATTACAGCTGCAAATCTGTTGGGGTATGTCTCTACCAGCTTTGCATATCTAGAGGGTGACATTTCTGCCCATTCTTCTTTGTAAAATAGCTCAAGCTCAGTCAGATTGGATGGAGAGCGTCTGTGAACAGCAATTTCCAAGTCTTTCTACAGATTCTTAATGGGATTTAGGTCTGGACTTTGGGCCAATCTAATAGATGAATATGCTTTGACATAAACCATTCCATTGTAGCTCTGGCTGTGTGTTTAGGGTTGTTGTCCTGCTGGAAGGTAAACATCCAGCCCAATCTCAAGTCTTTTGCAGATTCTTACAGGTTCTTCTTCAGGATT
This sequence comes from Bufotes viridis, assembly GCA_033119425.1. Classification (NCBI taxonomy): domain Eukaryota; kingdom Metazoa; phylum Chordata; class Amphibia; order Anura; family Bufonidae; genus Bufotes; species Bufotes viridis. The sequence goes on from CM065594.1 coordinate 59,609,931, forward strand.
GCACTGTATTTAGCTCCATCCATCTTCTCTTTAACTCTGAGCAGCTTCCCTGTCCCTGCTGAAGAAAAGCATCCCCACAGCATGATGCTGCCACCACCATGTTTCATTGTGGGGATGGTTCAGGGTGATGTGCAGTATTAGTTTTCCCACCAAAAAAGAGAAAAGAATACCGAGATAAGAGCCGCACATCTAAAAAAATATATCAAATTTATTGAGAACAACAGACACAACAAGGACAAATTAAAACCAGTGGTACACATTTCCACCATCCTATTTTTATGATAAGTATTACCTTCATATTATTCAATGTTGATGAACCTTATGCACTTTACTAATTGTTTATTTATGTGGGACTGTGCTCATATATATGTGGTAGTGTCAGGGTGGCATGCGGTACGTATTTAGTCCACACTGCCATGACTTATTGTATACAATGGTTTTAATTTGTCCTTGTTATGTCTGTTGTTCTCAATAAATTTGATATATTTTTTAGATGTGCGGCTCTTATCTTGGTATTCTTTTCTCTTCTTTGGTGCGATTGCATACTTAATACCGAGTATCGGCACTCTTGTTTTATTTTGGTGTGCCCCCGTTTCTTAGGTTGTTCAGTGTTAGTTTTCCGCCACACACAGCTTTTTGCAGTTACGCCAAAAAGTTCAACTTCGGTCTCATTTGATCAGAGCACCTTCTTCCACATGTTTGCTATGTCCCCTACATGGCTTGTGGCAAAGCTCAAACGGAACTTCTCAAATGGCTTACTTTCAAAAATGGCTTTCTTCTTGCCACTCTTCCAAGTTCAGATCTGTGGAGTAAACGACTAATAGTTGTCCTCTGGAAAAACTCTCCCACCCCAGCTGTGATTCTCTGCAGCTCAGAGTGACCATGGGCCTCTTGGCTGCTTGGTCAGACTGAATTTTATTTAAGGGTATCAGACGACAGGGGGCTGAATACGAATGCACACCACACTTTTCAAACTTTTATTTATTAAAAATTTTGAAAACCATATATGATTCACTTCACACATACCTGCTACTTTGTGTTGGTCTATCACATAAAATCCCAATAAAATACATTTACTTTTGTGGGTGTAATGTGAAAAAATTTGGAAAAGTTCAAGGGGTATGAATGCTTTATCAACTCACTGCTAACAGGCTTGTCCTTCCCTACCTTCCCTCTTGGTTCAAGATATTTTGAGATACCCAGTGATATGTTAGTGTTAGATGGCCAGCCTTAAAAAAATTAAATTGTTGTGTTATTTACAATTCACAATGCCCAACAACTTGACACAGCAGTTTTTTTTTTTTTTTTTTTTTTCAAAGCTGGCCATCATTCACTATTATATCTAGAACCAAAAGGAAAGGTAATAAAAAACAAATCTGTATATCTGAACCTTTACAACTAAGAAATAAAATGATTAGGCAATGAATTGGGGTTGTTTTAGAATTCACTGTTTAGCATAACATCAAACTAAGTATAATGGAAGTAAAAAATGATTTTGAGCTTGCAAACTCAAACATTGTGATTACCACAGCAGTGCTACATCTGTCTATGCCCACCTGCCGAAACCATTTCTTTTCTTCTCCTTGAAGACGAAGCATGCATTCCCTGTCAGCATCAGCAGGTTCCATTTAATAAACGTTTTTAAGTTAAAAGAAATGTGTCCCTCATCATTAGTGTCCATCATCATTAGAAAATGCAGATACAATAAAAAAAATGACTAATTTTCCTTATAGCATCAAAGTATTGTGCTTTACCACATTGACTATAGTTTATCCAAAGTCTTCAGTTGCTATATAGACACTTAAAAAAATAGTAAAAAAGGCCAAAAGCCAAGACAGTGAATAAAACAAAAGTACAGAAAATGAGAAATATGGTTTTAACTAGTTAAAGAGGACCTGTCACCGCTCCGTCCTGACATGCCTGATTTAATAGCATCATGTATTCCCCATGGAATAACAGTTCTAGAGCATCTATTCTCTATGTTGTGCCATTCCTTTATTATTCCTGCTAGAAGTTATGGATAAATTGTTAGCAGTCTGCAGTAAGGGTACAAAGCGGTGGTAACCTGTTAGGGGTGTGTACCTGCACAGACTCACTCTATCCAATCAGTGCTGCCATTTTCAGACTGTGCAGGGTACATCCCCCCAACTGGTTACCTCCCCTCTGCACCCTTACAGCAGACTGCTAGCAATTTATTTATAACTTCTAGGAGAAATAATAAATGAATGGCACAACATACAGACATAGAAATAGATGTTCCAGAATAGTTATTACATGGAGAATGCATGAAGGATGAAGCTATTAAAACAGGCATGTCAGGAGCCGTGAAAGGTCCTCTTTAATTAGTTGTTTTGATGAAATTAATGAGTATCAGTTTGCGTGAGCTAATGAAATTACAATTGTTACCCCCAGAAAAATGCATGGGGAAAGAAATGACACTACTTAAATTATAGTAGCTAGTAAATGGCATATACTAATGTCTTCAAGATGCAGATGGAGCAACGTTTAACTTGACACCTAATGATGGTGACCACAGTGCGGTCCTGCCGTAGGATCCACAGGGTGCACCTGTAGTTACTGTTGTTTTGAAAGGCAAGTGCAGGTGCAGCCCAGCACAGTGCGGTTCAGCTGCAGTAACTTTATATGGATTGCCAGTCATTTCCAGGCTGCACTTGTACTGCATAACGTACCTGTGCAGTTTATGTAACATGGCTACTCATTCACTTTCTATAGGAGCAGTCACATTATGCAAATTGCATCTAAATGTTCAGTGCTCCAAACGCAGTTAACATTGCTGGGTCACTCCTCGCCATACGTTTGCTGCAGCTGTGTATTTTATGTGTTCAAAATGACAATTTAAACTTGGCTACATCTGTATATTCCAGAAGGCCACCATAGGCTACACCATGGATGGAGATGATGTATGCTGATGATAGCATTCTTGTGTCTATCCTCCCTCAGTTCTGGGGGACTATGGGCATGGGAGCGGATGATGGAGTCAAATGTGGAAGATTGAGGGGTTATCCACTGGCACCAACAGAAAGAGGTTTTAACACAGGCATAAAAGACTATCAGACAGCTCTGTATCAAACGTTAAAATTACATGTGTCCACCTCCCGTAGACTAGACTATGATATTACTAAAAAAAAAAAAAAAAAACTCTAGAAAGACATACATATATAGTTTGAAATATTGGTCCAGGAGTGGGATTTCAATGACACATTCTCTACATCACGCTGCACCTGCTTGTCTCTGCAATAGGCACACAATGTTTTAGTTAGGCTTTCCTTCATCAGTTCAATGACCTTGTGCTGGTGAAAAATTATTGGTACTTCTCCTGGGCACCCACCCAGCAGCCAGGGCACATGTCCTAGCAGTTTCTTTAGGTACACCCCGGCCTTTGCAGTCAGAGTGCTGTAATGATGAGTACTGAGTACTGTAGCATGTATAGTAGGAGACACCTAAAACCTTTCTGTATCTTTTCTTAGGTCACTTAATGCTCACTCTTGCTTCACCTTTCCAGGTATTTGCTATTTTCTAGGAAGAATTCACTACCCATTACCTACACCACTCTTTAACAGATTTGAGCACCTTAACATACCATGGCAGCTGTTCTGATTTCATGCCCCGTAAGAGACCTTTATAACAGATTTTAGATTTTATTATTGATTACAGATGTATCCTTCCGGGTATGTAGAAAGCTTGGGTAATGCTTTCGACCAGTATCTGTAAAGTAAAGGAAGCCAAGACACTTTAGACACTTGAATAAACCATTGAAAAAAATCAAGCAAGAAGATTTCAGGAAATACTTAATTTTGTCTTATTTTCATCAGGGGTAAGAATTGTTATCAGTCTAATAATAAAAAGCCTTTATAATGTCAGCTAAATGCCATGGTTATCTAGGTGACGTTTAGGAGATAACATAAGTGCCCTTCAAGAATCAAGGAACCAATTTTTTCTGTTGACAAAGTGTTTTTTCCATAAAGATGAACAAAAAGGAAATATTGTGTGAACACATTGGCATTCACAAGGAACATTAGGCATTACTCATAGCTGATAAGCTTTGGGATTTGGAATCCATCATACTTCACTCAAGCTGGTGCTAAAATCATGTTTATGGCCATTAAACAGCGTGACAGTTGTTCAAATATGCAAATGTCCTCTGCCGACCTGGTTTTGGCAGGGCACGTTCACACTTCACATTTGGTAAATGGTGTGTTATAAGTAGACACAACATCAAAGCAAATCACTGTAAGCAATCCTATTACGTATGCTTTCTTCAGTGATTGTCAATGCTGGGTTAGAACAAGACAGTGCTCTGTCTATGGACCTTTTTGTTGCTCTTTAAAAACAAGGACCTTATAGAGTTCACTAAAAACTAAAAAGAGTCAACTTCATTTTTTTAAAATCTATTCCATGTAAGTTAACTAACTTAGGTATCTTAAGACTGTTTTACACAGGCCGATGATCGGGGGAATTATCAGGAAGGAACATTTCTAGGAATACTCATTCCTGATAATTGACCTGTGAAGTGCCACTGACCACCCAATGAATGATCAAACGTTCGTTTAACGCTCAGTAACAGTATCATTGATGTGGACACCAAAACCATATCTTCTGTTTACACAACGTGATTTCCTGTCTTGAAACCATGATTTTATATAGGGAACAGTGATCACAGTATTGATCATGAATTCCCATACAGGAGATGATTGAAGCATGTATATTAAACTCTCACCAACTCTAACGAGCAGGTAGTTATTGGGAATGAACAGTTTGTTCCTAATAATTGCCTACTGAGGCATCTTTATTTACCTGATGCCTTGCAATGGAGAGTTTTCAGGAATCCTTAGACCTTACGTTTGGTGGAACTGTATGCAATTGTGTTTTTTGACAAATAATCACAAAAATCATTCTGTGTAATTTTTTCTTTAGTTAGCAGTTGACTACAATTTTAAATTGTGTGTGCCCCACCATAAAAACTTATCATCTATCCATAACCTTATCCAACCATTACTGATTACAAGTATAGGGTCTGGTTGAGTGGAGTGAAAGTTCACTTGCAAATTGATTCGCTACATTTACTATAAGGACTCTTGGACCCATTGATTGTTGGAGGTCCCTGGAAGTTTTATGCTGGACGTATAGAAGCCAAATGTACAGCTCTACTGAGTATTTATCACCTATGGACATGCTAGACATTAGTGTATGTTGGGAGCGAATTTTAAACGTGAATATTGCAGCTTCGACAATTCGCGAATAGAGTTGAGCGAACACCTGGATGTTCGGGTTCGAGAAGTTCGGCCAAACTTCCCAAAAATGTACGGTTTCGGGATCCAAGCTCGACCCGAACTTCACCCCGAACCCGAACCTCATTGAAGTCAATGGGGACCCAAACTTTTGGGCACTAAAAAGGCTGCAAAATAGCCCAAGAAAGGGCTAGAGGGCTGCAAAAGGCTGCAAAATGTAGGTAAATCCCCTGCAAACAAATGTGGATAGGTAAATGAATTAAAATAAAATAAGATAAAATAAATAAAAATTAACCAATATCAATTGGCAACTTGGAGGAGGTGGAATAGGAGGTTGGGGTGGCATCAGGTGGGAATGCTATGGGAGTTGATGTTCTCATCACAGCCAAAAAGGATTCATGTCTGCCTGCAGTGCCACAGGCCTCATTCACAGATTCAGGGCCATGACACCCGCAAAGAGGAGAGCGGTCCCGTAACAGCAACACAGGCCTCAGGTCAACCTGCAATGGAACAATGGGGCGGTCACTAGACAGTAAAAAGAGTTTAATATCTCCCACCAAGACAAGACATGATTAAACGACATATAGGCCCCTGAGCCCTGACACCCAGACAATGGGGCGGTCATTAGACAGTAAAAAATGTTAAATGTCTGCCACCAAGACAGCAAGCAAGTACGTGAAATTTATGCCTCTGACACCCAGACAATGGGGCGGTTATTAGACAGTAAAAAGAGTTTAATATCTCCCACCAAGACAACAAATGATTAAACAACATATAGGCCCCTGACACCCAGACAATGGGGCGGTCATTAGACAGTAAAAAGTGTTAAATGTCTGCCACCAAGACAGCAAGCAAGTACGTGAAATTTAGGCCTCTGACACCCAGACAATGGGGCGGTCATTAGACAGTAAAAAGAGTTTAATATCTCCCACCAAGACAACAAATGATTAAACGACATATAGGCCCCTGACACCCAGACAATGGGGTGGTCATTAGACAGTAAAAAGAGTTTAATATCTCCCACCAAGACAACAAATTATTAAACGACATATAGGCCCCTGACACCCAGACAATGGGGCGGTCATTAGACAGTAAAAAGAGTTTAATATCTCCCACCAAGACAACAAATGATTAAACGACATATAGGCCCCTGAGCCCTGACACCCAGACAATGGGGCGGTCATTAGACAGTAAAAAATGTCATTAAATGTTTTTGCTGAGTTAATCCCTGCCTAATCTCGCCCTAACAGCAGCTGCATCCTATCGCTACACTAATCAGAGTAGAATGACGTGTGGCGCGACGTGACTCCAGCTTAAATAGAGGCTGGGTCACATGCTGCACTTGGCCAATCACAGCCATGCCAATAGTAGGCATGGCTGTGATGGCCTCTTGGGGCAAGTAGTATGACGCTGGTTGATTGGCTGCTTTGCAGGCTTTCAAGATGCTCCATAGAAATCGCCGAGCAACGAACCCGAACTTTTAGGTAAATGTTCGGGTTTCGGGTCCGTGTCACAAACACCCCAAAATTCGGTACGAACCTGAACTTTACAGTTCGGGTTCGCTCATCCCTATTTGCGAATATTTAGAATATAGTGATATATATTAGCTTTTTCGGATATTCTACATTTTTTTTCATCAGTAACCTTCCTTTTTGCTTGTGGGCCAATGAGAAGGCTGCAGTGTCTTTGTCTGAGCTTAGCAACATCCCTAGAAACCAATAGGAAAGTTGCCTACCCCTTACTATATAAAGAACCTCCCCAGCAGCCATTTTCTACAGTTTATTACAGTTCTGAGAGAGAAAGCAGTGTTATTGCTGTGCTCTGTGCTTTCCTGAGTCATTACATTAGATAGTTAGTTATCTTATATATATAATACAGATGGTTAGTGGGAGATAGTCAGTGTAGGTTAGATAGTGATATAGTGGAGCTGATAGGTTCCAGTGCAGGGTGTTAGGTAGTGTGATAGGTTCTGCTGTCCATACATACATAATGCTGTAATGTCACGAGTTCACAACATAACTTAGTGCACCAATCACTAATATGTAGTCACACCTGCTAAAATGTGAAGTTGCACGCATTGTGCAAAAATATGAGTATCATTAATTGCTTATTTGCGCAATCACGAATATATATCGGAGCATTCTATCTCCATATAAAGCTATTTTAATGTTCTGCTGTGCCAACCATTTTCTCCAGTTTCAGGAAACTTCTAGCAGCTAAAATCATACCTATAGTGACCCACGCCTGTATTGCACACGCATTACGCGCATATTACATTGCCGATTTTCACAATCAAGAAAATAACCGCAAATTCGCGAATATATGATGAATATTCTACCAAATATTTGTGAAATATTGCAAATTCTAATATTGTCCCTGCTACTCATCACTACTGGACATTAGAAAACATTGCCTCAGCAAAATGAAATACTACGGTACAGCACAAAATACCTCCCCAGAAACTGCCTTTCTGTGGTGGCCAGTACCAGCTGCCACATTCTGCCATCTGTAAAACAAGGAGCAGGTGGCTTAGGACTTAAGATGAGTGCCACAGCACTGAGGCAGCCCACCTTCAGCATGCTGCCTACACTGCCCCTAGTAATGCCCTCTATAGTGCTCCCAATATTAGGCTCCCCAAGCAGCTAAAAAAGAAAAAAAAAACTGATTCCCATTCCGAGCCGTCTTCTCTCGTTCAGGCCACAAGCTTCTTCCAGCCTGCAGCCTGAGACACCTGCGTCCCTTTTCCATTTGTACACTGCCTCATTCAGAGAAGTATTACTGGATTTGTGCTTCAATAGCCATCTGGGAATGTCAGCAGTTTCTAGTGTACTGTGTGAATGCTGACTGCTGAACAAGACCTCAATATTCTGCCCCGGGCTCACAGTAGAAAGCTGTATTGTATCCAGATGTTCACACATATAAATATTTATATTTAATGAATTAGTGATGCATGATAATATTATATCTTACTTACTAGTAAAACAAAGAAAACACATTTTGTGTAACCCAGCGGTAAGGCACAGAATCCCCTCTCTAGATATATCTATCCACTTACCAAACCACACAATAACAATAAAATGGAGCTACTTGGGTCATGTAACACACCAGAGCATTACTGTTTCTGAGAATAAAGGGGCCACAGTGCCGATTCAGAGAATCGGGCTGACTGCAGTTCCCTGCACTGCCTGGTGGGAGTGCCAGTGTTCAGGGTTAAATTAGAGAAGAGGCCACATCACTAAATCAGTACTGTACTCATTACAAGGATTGGTGGGGGTATCAGAGGTCAGCGTACAATGCTGTCTGTCCCACAGAGAATGAATGAAGAGACCTGACGCTCCATTAGAGTGGGGGCAGGGGACCCCCTGTTCTCAGAACCCCTGTTCTGAGGAATGGTGAGGGTCTCAGCAGTCGGACCACCACCAGTTTTCCCCTAACTTGGCACAATGCCTTAAACATCACAGCCAAAAACAAAACTGCTGAAACTTTATAGCAGAAGGAATTTTGTCCCCTAAAAAATTAGAAATATTGTTTACGACCTTATAATTTTTTTATTTTGGCTTTCTCTGGATTAATGTTGCAGGATAACAGGCTGAACTGGATGAACGGATGTCTTTTTTTAGCTTTGCAATCTTTGGTACTATGTTACCATACTATCTCCTAAAATGTACCCGAGCTGACAGTATTAATTAGCATATCTCTCATCTTCATAATGAGTGACTGGTTAGAATAGATACACACTATGATTGAAAGTTGTCAGCTAATAATTTGTAAATCTTAGGATTGCTGAAGGCGGTGATTAACATTATTAGAGTTTTAAGGTAGTATATTCACTAAAACCTGAGTAACCTTTTGTATTTTTGTGGAGTCGGAGCAACCCCATCAGATAACATGACCTACAATTCTTTCTATAATGGCTTAGCAGGCAAGCCTCTTCACACTGAAGCCACCACGACTGACAGTTCTGAAGGGATATGCTGCATCCAGATCTCTCTGACAGGTTCAATGTGCAAGACAAGACCATATCAAGTCGTCCGGTTTAATCTACAACATCACAGTAATATTCTATACAGTACTGTTGCATGTCAGAAACGTAAAAGCATTAGGAGCAATGCCTTTGTCAAGAGCATCGCTATAGGGAGTGCAGTGATTGATATCTGGACCCTTTAGATACTGTCACTTTGCCATGGAAGGCAAATACCATTTGCTATTTTCCCTCTTTTTCACATTCGTGGCCTTTACTCAATAGCTGTGGCCTCAAGGTGTACCATACCTGTTCTGTGACATCACTATGTGCATTATTCCCATTCTGTGACATCATGATTGTGCAATTACATGAGTGTAAACCTTATACATTAGATGTATGCTGGGTGACTATGTATATGGGGGTCTCCCAACTCTTTTGCAATGGCAGCTGTCGGGGAAGATAAGTCTGACAGCGGGTCTAGTGAAAGATACTTAGGATAGTGTAGATGAACTAACATGATACTGTCCCTAAGATTGACCCTAGGTTAGCCCTATGCCCTATAGGACTAATCTAGGGTCAATCTTAGGGACAGTATCATGTTAGTTCATCTACTACACTATCCTAAGTATCTTTCACTGGTGACCACCTTACCTATGATGTGTCAGTCTGTTAGTATCAACTGTGACTACATGTTATTCTCCTCTTCAGAGTGTTGACTTTTGAGGTACCTATTGGGGTGTTGCCTGACCCCGTTTTATTAGTAATTTAAAAGTTATATTTTAAGGGAAATATCCACTGCTGGAAGTTCTGTTTGTTTACACATTTCCCCACTAACTTGTCTATAGATTTTTTTGCTGGAACTGTACTACGGAAAAGTTACCTGTACAGAAAAAGAAATCACGACCCATTATTAGACCTAATGGTCAGTGAGAAAATTACAGGATTATATAAATTATATACATTAATATAAATAGAGATATGGAAAAATGAAGAAAAAAAAAACTAATTTCAATAGGTCATTTTCTGATAATGACACATTCCCAATAATTTCTTAATTTTTGCCCATTCTGTGTGAGTCTTCAGAGTCATTAATGCTTTAGTTTTGTTACCGTACGTTGCAAGAATGATGTATCTAGAGTGCTCGCTAATAATTTCTACAAATTTGTGGCATTTACGCTGTTTGTGTCACTCGCAGTAATCACAGCGGTACATACAATGCCTGTCGTTAAACATATTAAGCAAGTGCATTCCTTTCCCGATCCTTATGTCTTTCAGCCAGTATTAATGTTCCGTCATTTAACCTGCTGTGCAGTCGGCTGCCTAAATGTCAAACCCTTGAAAGCAGTTTGCAATCGGAGCGTGCCAGAGTGGCATTTAATGCTACACTAGACTTCTTACAGCTTGTCAGGGGTTATAGATTATGTATGTTTTTGTGCAAGTAACAATTAATAATTCTGCTTGTGGCGTAAACACCAGTCCTACACGACAGCTAATACACGACCCATGCAGACTGTGGCCTCAGGGCGGCAACTTAAAGCTTCCAAAACCCAATATAAAATCTAGAACATGATTTTGAACATTTGTAGCATTAGTCTTTTTACAGGTCAGCTGATGAGCAGCAGGTCCATAAATCACTATCAACAGGGAAGCTCCGTTCCGCTATACATGAACATATCAGAATGTTCACCTATATAACAGATGGGCCTAAGTCTACCAGAGAGATAGAGAGAGATGCTGTTTGCAGAATGTGCAGCCGACGCTTTATTTCCGATAATCTGCTGCTCATGTAAACGCGCCTGCAGGCTACCTGCACACCGTGCGGATTCTGCATGCTTTTTTCCCTATATGACCTAATAAAAGATTACCAGACAGCAAAGAATATAAATATACTTTACTAATACAATATAACAGATATAATCCATGCATGAAAACCGGTGCAGGGAAAAAGGCGGCATCCACAAGAGGAAGACACAAGGGTGATGAGTCTCACATTTAAATGACAATAAAAGTGCAATAATATTCAAATATGTAACAAAGAATCCATTACCCACACTGTGATTCCTCTGGGATGGTGCCAGCCCCGACGAGCGTTTCGGCGATCCTTCAATGTATGGATTATGCCTTTTATATTGTATTAATAAAGTGTATTTATATTCTATGCAGTCTGGTAATCTTTTATTAGGTCTTATAGTGTAGTACATTTTACCATAAGCATATGTTACTTTTTACACAGTATTTATATACATGTAATTTTGTATGGCACCTGTATATATGAACAATTGTGGTTTTATATTTTTTGGCTCAAATTTTTGGGATGATGCTTTTTTCCCTGCAAGTTATTGCATGGAAAAACAGCAGCGTAATATAGTACCAGCAAAGTGTATGAGAATACACAAATCTCATGCACACTTTCACCTTCCATGCGGATTTTGAAATCCACAGCATGTCACTTCTTTGTGCGGACATTACCCTTTTCAATGCTAGGGTGAGATCTGCGGCAAATCAGTGTCAAATCTGCACCAAAAAGCAAAAGTAACACATGTGGTTTCTGGTGCAGATTTGATCCACAAGGAAATTCATACAGAATATCTGCAAGACAGCCCTCACCCGTGTACCCCCCGTGTACAGGTCGCCTTAGCGTACCAAGGACTGTGGTGGCACTGCACCCATGTCGTTTTTTTGCATTTCCATCACGTTGGCATGTTTCAGATAAGAATGACAAATGTAAACTATCCTTCAGACCTCACTTTATAGCATCTCCCTAGCAGACAAATCAGTGTATCTGCTGGTTTTACGAACACCACTTGTTCTGGCGAGATGACTGCAGTCACAAGATGGTAGTCAACTTTTTTATGGGCTTCAAAGATTTTTAAAAAGAGAGGAGCAGACGGAAAACGGAGCCCCTTCTGTACTCATTAGAGAGAGGAGGTTGTTATGCACATTTCTTATTTCATGTGTCTGGGACCCAGATGTTAGAGTAACAGCATCCAAAACTAAGAAATTAATCTCATTTCTGTATCCCCCCCCTCTCCGCCCGCAATGTCTGTCTTTTAGTCGAGATTTCGACTAAATGATTTTGCATAGTTGTCAGATTTAGAGCTCATCGGATGTTAATAAGTCATATAATCTACATGTGATGTTACCTACAGTGACGTCTTCTAAATTCATGATATCGCTTTACATTATTGGTGCTTTGACTTAGACCTGGCCGTATAGCGTTATTGCAACGTACAAGCGAAGCAGCTCAACGTTGTAAATGACACAATCAGGTCTGCTCCATCTGTTGTCATCGAGAAATTGTATTGATTGTTTGGTAATGTTTGTTGTAGTCATTAGCGGACCCATACGTGGAGCAGTCAATGCCCTCTATTAATAATGGCCACTGCGTTCATAGACCGCGCTGCTGAATTAGAAAGTACAAGGGTAGGGGACATGGGAATTTTACTGCACGTGTGCATAAACAGGAGCCCCACTTAAAATTGATTATATCCAGGTGACACCAGGGACGTAAATATATTTTCATCACCTGGGTATAGATTACTGTCCGTTTAGAGGTATGAATGGAGGATTAATCATTACTCTCATATTTTTCTTGCAGCACTTACAAATGTGAAACTCTGGGCAATCGATCGACAATGTTTTCAGACGATAATGATGCGGACGGGGCTAATCAAGCACACGGAATATATGGAGTTTTTAAAAAGGTACAACATTTTTCATCAAATTGGTTGTTTTTATTTTATTTCTATGTTATTTATAAATCAGTGCATTAGATGTACAGTCAATGAAGAATTACGGTACTAATATGCCTTACCCTTGTAACGTATATAGAGGAAACATATTCAATTGTGATGTGCAGAGAGGAGCATCACCCTCCTCAGTCACTGTCCCCATTGGGACTCAAACTAATTTTACTGTTTCAGATATGCAAATTCATTGGGATAGACAGTGCTGGACTTGGACCCAGGACCCACCAGTATAACCCATTCCGGGGGCCCACTGCTACATGCAAATATTATTTACCCTAACCCCCCACCCCTCCAACTCGCAAATTGGTAAAACTCCAGCAGACTTTTTTCTACAGTATCGCTAGGATATGCCTCCATTGTCTGATAGGTGCAGGTCCCACTGCAGGGAGCCACATCATCTCCTAAACGGAGCCCCAAAAGTGGTGGAGGGCGCATGCACAGCCACCCTCCATTAATTTCTATGGGGCCATCGAAAATACACGAGCCATTTTCGTTGGGCGCATAGAAGTGAATGGGAGCGTTGGCCGGTCATGTTTGGTGCACTCCCATTCACTTCTATGGGGAGACTGCTTGGTGGCCGGACTGGAGTCCTCCAGCCACCACTTTGGCCTGTTCCATTCTCAATATAGGTGCGAATCCCAGCGATATGCCCCCATTGTCTCAGATGAGACAACCCCTTTAAAGATTTAAAATGAGCATGTTCAACCAGCTCAGTGAGACCGACAAAAAATTAGGAAAAGAGCAATAAGCAGTTGGCGATATACAGATATTTTTTATTGAATAGCTCACTGGCTACACTAAGGGGGCCATTTACTATACAGAAATACTGATGACGGTGCAATGATTAGTTGCTCCGCTACCTGCAACTTTGTCCTGCTTATGCCAGGTGTAAAATTGTGGGCGAAGAAGGGGATGGGCCGGCAGGCCCGTCTCATTTATCATTTTCTACACCTGTTTTAGGCGTAGAAAAAGATCTAAATATAAGACAGCTCAGAAGATGGTTTACATTTAAAACTTGCGCTGGATGCGCCTCTTCATAACTGCTGTGGATCCACCTCCAGTGCAAAGCTTTATTAAGACCAGGATCTGAAACGCACAGCCAAAAATAAACGCTCTTTCCCTCAAGTCTCTCGAATTGAATTTCAAGAAAATCTGATTCTAACAAGTAATAATTTTATTTTTATTTTTTTAAATCTGGGTTGAATTTTAATGAATCAATTTGATCATCTCTAATACACATATAAGATTCTGCCAAATCAAGGCTACCGTTTAATGAGATGCTAATGATCTCATTGGAATCAAGGTTTTCCTGACGGATGGAACAGAATAAGATACGTCTTTTGTGAGTAAAGCGGAACATCTGAAGATGTTGGAGAGACCCCCATTCTCATTAGATGGCCGGCTGACTCCACTGATATTGTCAGGCCAAGTATGGTCGGGATCAGTGCAAGGTAATAAAATCAATGTTTTCCAGGAGCAGACTGGCCATAGACCCCACAGGGTAATTTCCCAGTGGGCCAATGCCCAAGAGGCCACCTGAGCCCTCCTCAGGGCTGTCGGCAATGTACATAATGATCTGATGCTCTCAGAATTAATTAATGTTAGGAGCATCAGGTACTTACTGTATGTACTTGTCCAGAACCCCCAGGTGGCCTCCTGAATTTAACTATGCCACCATCCTCTGGATGGTGATACGATTGAATACTGCCAGATGGCGGAATTTAGTGCTGCACTGTACTATTTGGTTCTGCTGAGGCAATATTTTGTGTTGCACTCTGGTATTGTAGCCACACCTGCATCTGTTGGCCCTTTCTACCTGTGGCTTGTGTTGGCCCTGTCTACTTATGTTGTCCTGCCTACTTGTGGCTTGTGTTGGCCTTGACTACTTGTGTTGCCCCTCCTACTGTCTATTTTGACCTGCCAACAACATGAGGGCCACTTTTAGGCTTTTTTCCAGAGCCACTTTCATTCCCAGTCACCCCCTGATGTAAGATAATCACATTTGTATAAACTATAAGATGGTATTTAGCTGTGAGTGAATAAATAATTTAAAACTTCTCTGCCAGTTCTAGGCTACCCTGTCCATAGGCAGTATAGTATAGATGGGGAGATGCAGAACTCAGGAGCATATAGCATTTCATGGTTTATTCAGTATTTCTATGTAAAAAGTTGTTTAAATGCAAACAGGACTCTTGAAGAAAGCCTGCGAGTCCTGCTTCCCCCACCCATAAAGCGTTATTGACATTGCTTCCTTTATGCAAACTCATATGAGTAAAGCTGTCATTCACGGTGTGCGGGCGGGAAAGCAGGGCTCCTGGGCATTGTTCAAGTCCTGGTAGCATTTAAGTCACTTTTTTTTTCCATGCAAATATTAAATTAAATAATAGAGAGCTATATCTTCAAGCTCAATGTCTCCAGCACTACACTGGGCTGGGTAACATGGGTAACATGGGCGTGCTGACAGTGCTTTAAGCCCACCTGAAGTGTCCTCCTTAGATGGGAACAATTAGACTGTGGCCATTCTCACTAAATTGAGGTTGACCCAGTTGAGAATACATTTTAGAAACACATTCATATTCAAACATTAGCTTTTACCTATGCAATATTTATCTGCATTTTTCCTCCATATTCTCAAGGATTGGAAAATGCTGACCCAAAAGTCTGCAATGGATTAAGGAGATAAATGTGAGAAGGGATTTTCTCTTCACAGATTTCTGATTTGTTTTCAAAGGAGATATTTTGCATATTAAGCTCTTTAACCTTTGACCACAATGGAGCTTTTCCTGACAACTGTCAGACTTAATATGGACAAGACCTTAATACTGAGAGCTATATATTATCTAAATACAGCTTAGTGCGGAGCTATAGAGCACAAGAAATAATCTAGTAATCTCTTATCTCCATGTGCACAGCAATACATTTTCTGCTCTTCAAAACTCTCTGCTTTTCTGCATCGGTGGTCAGTATTCTACGTGTCTGCTGACATTCATGAAAATGAGGGCACATGAAAGATGATGTGTTGCCAATGGCAACCCATCTTCTTTCAATTGTAGCAGTTTAGATGAAAATAAATAAGTGTCCATTTATGGTTACAACTGTCTAGATTGCCTCAGATTTTAATATTCCTAACTAAACTTTCTAACAAAACCAGTAATAAGGAGTAGGAGTAGAGAAAAATGGCTGAATTAGAGGGAAAATGCAGAGATGTTGGAAGAGCATTTGCACTGGATAACGACATATCTGTAGTCTCAGGATAAAATGTTCTCTGCTACTGCATTATTAGAATTGGGCCTACCTGCCAGCAAGTTTGCATCTAAACTACTGAAGTTGGCAGTACTTCAGTTCATCTGTTACTCCTTAATCTGGCCCCATCCTTGTATGCACCAGTACCTGCACTACTTCTGCATTGTATTGTCTGCCACCATTCGGGACACCTGCCCTGCACATCAATACCAACCAACATCAAAGAGAATCCTCAACACTAGGGTATGCCCTCAGGGAACCAGTGTGCCCTCACTTTACTGCATGCCCATGGAGTACCAGACTGTGAGTACTACTACCACCATCAATGCCACTACCACCACTGCTGTCCTCTGTCCCTACTTCCCTTCCAGAGCCCGTTACATGTACAGTGTGTTAGTTTCCATTCTGTGGTTCCCACTGTGGGGTGCCAGGTGCGGACCTCCAAAGATATTGATAACCTGTCCTAAGGATGACTCATTATTATCAAAATCCTGCAAAACCCCTTTAAACATGATACCAGGATACTAGAGATAAGTAAAGTATTTAAAACTTCGATTCAGCTGCTTTGCCAAATTTTACAAAAATGATATGAATTATTTAGTCATAAAGTCATTTCTTTGTAAGTAGCGGGTGCAATGACAGGGAGATTAGATGCCGCATTTATATACGATTGTGGCATCTGATATTAAGAAGTGTAAAGTAAAGTGTTAAGAGTGTAAAAAAAAAAAAATAATAATACTTACCTGACCCATTTGCTGGAGATGGGCTGGCCGCCACCATCTTGCTAGAAGGTCTGGTGTGAAATCTCGCTCAGCCCAAGATGAAGTCATCATACTGGCCGGTGTGGTGACGTCATACGTCACCGCGTACTGGATTTTCTCTGAGATCTTTAAGCAAGTGGATCAGGTAAGTATTATTATAATTTTTTTTACACTCTGTTCTTAATATCAAATTCAGGTTAAATCGAGCTGCTACCACAAAGAACGAGGAAATTCGGCTTTGCAGGGAATCAAATTTATCCAGCAATAAGTTTCGAAGTCCTCTTCGTGGTCTTCGATTCGCTCATCACTACTGGATACTAATACCATGTTATACCCACATAGTACTGCCATATGTTTCCCACAAAATACTGCCAGCGAATTCCGAAATAAAACTGCTATTCAGTTGTTCCACCATACAATTGGCTCATGGTTAAATAATTCCTTTGCCATTCCTAAAAACCGGCCTGGAAATTGAAAAGAAAAAATATAAAATATGCTTTTTTATCTTTGTAGTGTCTCATACTTAGGTAAAAATGAAGGGTTATATCTTGTATAGCTGCGGTGTCCCAAAATACAGAGATCAAACGGTATTAATTAATTATCTAGCAAAATAAAAGTTAATGCTTTGGAGAAATAAAATTCCTTTAGTGTCAGAGAAACAATGCAATTATCCCTGATTAGTTTCCAATACTCCTGTCATAATGCGGGGGATGAGACCAATCTCAATAATTAAGTTTTTTTATTATTTCACATTCACTTTATAGTCCATGTACACAAAGTTCTCTTCAAGAAGTTTTCTTCTGAAGGCTGCTTTGCCATGAGTCGCAGAGCACAGCCACCCACCCAAGCAGAACTGATATGATGAAGTCTAATACCACAGATGTGCCGGCGGATCACAAGCTGCCATTTGCTAACTGTCCACTGAAGACTTATTTGCTTATATCAATGCCAAATACATGTTGATCACTCAGCATTCCCCTGAACAATGGGGAAAAGCAACGCCAATTCCATCTGATGTCATTTAAATAATCGGATGTGATATTAGAGAAAAACCTGGCTCCCAAAGTACAATAGAATTTATTTACCAGAATGATTGCGGCCATTTCAAGCAATTGTAAATGGTAAACTAAACAGTAAATATTTCATGTTCTGCTGATGATAGATTTAATTGTTTCAGAGTTGCCAAGTGAGTTTTCGAATTTGGAAAGATCTGTGCAATTGTGTCTGCGCATGTAAATGCCTGTAATATGCACTGGCCTCCGTTCCCCTCACCATTTAAATAATGCATTAGTTTTGCAAGAGAAGCCAAAGTATTTGTTCTTACAAAGGCTGCTACACTGTAGATTAGCGCCACAGTTCATTCTGCTAATGTTTTATAAAGTAAGTTAAATCCCAAGATGGAGCTTCCTTCCTTCTGCTAAAAATGCATGTTCCTTCTTTAGGTGAAGAGATGCATCGATAAAGAGAGGCAAAGCAATATAGCGGATGGGTGGATAGACAGATGGACAGGCAGAGGATACATAGGTGAGAAAGAAAAGAAAGAAAGAAAGAAAGAAAGAAAGAAAGAAAGAAAGATTGGTAGACAGAGATAAATAATTTTAGATAGAAAGATAATACATAAATACAGGGAGTGCTGAATTATTAGGCAAATGAGTATTTTGACCACATCATCCTCTTTATGCATGTTGTCTTTCTCCAAGCTGTATAGGCTCGAAAGCCTACTACCAATTAATCATATTAGGTGATGTGCCTCTCTGTAATGAGAAGGGGTGTGGTCTAATGACATCAACACCCTATATCAGGTGTGCATAATTATTAGGCAACTTCCTTTCCCTTGGCAAAATGGGTCAAAAGAAGGACTTGACAGGCTCAGAAAAGTCAAAAATAGTGAGATATCTTGCAGAGGGATGCAGCACTCTTAAAATTGCAAAGCTTCTGAAGCGTGATCATCGAACAATCAAGCGTTTCATTCAAAATAGTCAACAGGGTCGCAAGAAGCGTGTGGAAAAACCAAGGCGCAAAATAACTGCCCATGAACTGAGAAAAGTCAAGCGTGCAGCTGCCAAGATGCCACTTGTCACCAGTTTGGCCATATTTCAGAGCTGCAACATCACTGGAGTGCCCAAAAGCACAAGGTGTGCAATACTCAGAGACATGGCCAAGGTAAGAAAGGCTGAAAGACGACCACCACTGAACAAGACACACAAGCTGAAACGTCAAGACTGGGCCAAGAAATATCTCAAGACTGATTTTTCTAAGGTTTTATGGACTGATGAAATGAGAGTGAATCTTGATGGGCCAGATGGATGGGCCCTTGGCTGGATTGGTAAAGGGCAGAGAGCTCCAGTCCGACTCAGACGCCAGCAAGGTGGAGGTGGAGTACTGGTTTGGGCTGGTTTCATCAAAGATGAGCTTGTGGGGCCTTTTTGGGTTGAGGATGGAGTCAAGCTCAACTCCCAGTCCTACTGCCAGTTTCTGGAAGACACCTTCTTCAAGCAGTGGTACAGGAAGAAGTCTGCATCCTTCAAGAAAAACATGATTTTCATGCAGGACAATGCTCCATCACACGCGTCCAAGTACTCCACAGCGTGGCTGGCAAGAAAGGGTATAAAAGAAGAAAATCTAATGACATGGCCTCCTTGTTCACCTGATCTGAACCCCATTGAGAACCTGTGGTCCATCATCAAATGTGAGATTTACAAGGAGGGAAAACAGTACACCTCTCTGAACAGTGTCTGGGAGGCTGTGGTTGCTGCTGCACACAATGTTGATGGTGAACAGATCAAAACACTGACAGAATCCATGGATGGCAGGCTTTTCAGTGTCCTTGCAAAGAAAGGTGGCTATATTGGTCACTGATTTGTTTTTGTTTTGTTTTTGAATGTCAGAAATGTATATTTGTGAATGTTGAGATGTTATATTGGTTTCACTGGTAAAAATAAATAATTGAAATGGGTATATATTTGTTTTTTGTTAAGTTGCCTAATAATTATGCACAGTAATAGTCACCTGCACACACAGATATCCCCCTAAAATAGCTAAAACTAAAAACAAACTAAAAACTACTTCCAAAAATATTCAGCTTTGATATTAATGAGTTTTTTGGGTTCATTGAGAACATGGTTGTTGTTCAATAATAAAATTAATCCTCAAAAATACAACTTGCCTAATAATTCTGCACTCCCTGTAAATAGATAATTGGATAGATAGATACAGATGTAGCAGGGTTAACACACAAACTCTTAACTCAAATTTATTAACTCATCGCTAGAGATGAGAAAATCAAAGCTGACGAAATGGAATTCGATCAGAATTTTAGGAAAAATTTGATCCTTACCAAATCCGAATTTCCTCACGCTGCAGCACGTGTTAGGGCATGGAGCAAGGAACCCTGGGAACGAGGGATCACCCACAATGCCATGCATGAAGCCAATCAGCAGCCAGCCAGCCCTGTGATGTCACAGCCCTATAAATTGCCTCAGCCATCTTGGATTCAGTCATTTTCCAGTGTACTTAGTGCAGGGAGAGACATCAGCAGAAGCTAGGGACAGTGCTAGGAAAGACTTTAAAACTTTTATTGTGCTTCATAAAAGTTCAGGGAAAGGATAGGGAGGAATTGCTGCACTAACTGCGTATCCAAATTGCCATTAAACAGCTCTGTAATTTCAGCAAATCGTTCTTGTTATTGGGGTTCAAGTGCTGTTTGATATAGCTATTAAGAGGGTTTATTACAAAGAAATATTTCTAAGTCTTATTTGCCCTTGTGCGGTGCAGTTATATGTTCTAAAGCATTTTTTGGCTTGTATTAGTGGGAAAAAGGGCTTATTAGCCGTTGTGTGGTGAAGTGAGAAAATTACAACCTTTTTAGCGTGTATTAGTGGCAAAAAAATATAAATTTGCCTTTCAGTAGTGTAGTTATATGTTCTAAAGCCTTTTGTGGCATGTATAAGTGGAAAAAAATAAGTGCCTATTTATTATGGGTTGTTTTAATTTCTATTTTATTTATTTATTTGATCTAACAGTATGTTAGACAGAGAAGTGCCAGGCCCTGCACTGGGGAACAGCAGAGGCCTAAATGTTTCTGGCGCAGGCACAGTTTGCAGCAGAGTAAGGGAGTGTGGCAGCAGGTGTCGCAGCGAGAGTTCTAAGCTCCCGGTGTCATCTAGTGGTCCTGTTATAGCCAGCGGTTCTTGAATGATTGATTCGGTCATCTTCTTCATCTCAAGTGACATCAGACACCCCCAGCCAAGAGTCGAAGAGTTCGTCAGACACAAACCTTGTTTAGCATGGCCTGAGAGCAGGCCCTGTGCCCTCACCTGTCCTCAACCTGCCTCTGTCCTTTTCTGTTCTCTCAGCTAGAGATGTATTATATGCTGTGGGCTCAGTGAGGACGAGCTACTAGAGGACAGTCAGCAGCTACTGGCCAGCCAAGATGTGGAGGAGACATCCGTTGCTTCCTCCGGTAGTCGGGCAAGTAGTAATAAGGAGAGTGGCGTGGGAGCTGGTGTTGCGAGCGGTCAGGTTCCTGACCCGGAGACTGTTCAGGAGGACATCAGTGACATGCAGGGAGTACTCGATGATGTTGATGTAGCTGATCACACTTGGGAGCCGGGTGAATGAGGGGCTTCATTATCATCAAGCGAAGAGGGTGGCAGCTTGCCCATGAGGCAGCTGCAGAGCCAGCAAGTCACGACTCGCTAGCGTGGACGGGAGTCAGCAGGGTGGCAGCAGTGGGAGGTCGGGAGCCAAACGTGCCCGGGATAGACCACCCGCTTCGCAGGAGCCTACCTGCCCATAAAGTTGTGGTGCAGGGGTTCACAGAAGCAGCAGTGGTAGCAGTCAGTCAGTGCAGAGTGTTGGGTGTAAAATCACCTACTCAGCAGTGTGGCAGTTTTTTGTGAAGCAATATGGGCACCACGGGCCTGCGTCAACATATGCAGCGTCACCACAAAGTTGTCTGGGAGAACCGTGGCTCCGATGTGGTGGTCTAGCCTGCTACAGGAACCGCTGCGTCACCTAGTGGCATGCACCCGATTTCAAGCAGTCAAGGCTCCACCACCTCAGCCGAAGGGTGCTTTCTGTTCTTCCCATCATCTGCTGGTCCTGATGCTCCTGCTCTTCCTCCTCATCAGTGAGTCCATGAGCAATTGATCACTGAAGAGATTGCCAAGAGACAACAGTATGCATGCACTCATCAATCTGTGCCAAGCTGAGTTGGAGAGTCCCAAGCCGTAATTTCTTTGCCAAAAAGGCAGTACCGGCCCTGCACACATATGTAGAACAGAAGGTGGGCCAGTCCTTGAGCCTCTCAGTGTCTGACAAAGTGCACGGCAGCGCCGACGTGTGGACTGTAACTACGGTCAGGGGCAATACATGTCCTTTACTGCCCAGCCATACCAGCAACTTGGCCAGGTGACGCCGCTACCAAGTTCTCAAGCCGTTGGTCCTGCGACAATGTCCGCCTCTGCCTCCTCATCCTCCACAGTGTCCTCAGCTTCCACTGCAAGAACGGCGGTGTCACGCTGTTCTGCACTTCATTTGCCTGTGCAAACGGAGTCACACAGGGAAGGAACTGCTCCATGTCCTTTATCAAGAAATCGAATACTGGCTTTCTCTGTGACAACTCAAAATCGGAACCATGGTTACCAGCAACGGGAAGAACATTGTGTCGGCGCTGCATCAAGGAGTTCTGAGCCATGTGCCCTGCATGGCACACGTGTTCAATCTGGTTGTTAAGTGGTTCCTGAAGTCTTCCACCCATCTGCAAGACATCCTAAAAATGGCCCCCAACATAGGCTTATGTGCAACGTTTCCACCTGTTGGAATTCCACCCTCCATATGTTGGACCGACTATACGAACTGAGAAAGGCCATAAACGATTTCTGGATGATCCAAGCGGACAGGAGTACTCCCCCGTGTAGCTTCGAGGTCAGCCGGTGACAGCTTATGGTTGACACCTGCCGTTTGCTCAGGCCCTTTGAGGAGGCCACGTTATTTGTCAGTCGCCAGGACTACGGGATGAACAATGTCATTCCACTGTTTCAGGTCCTGGAACAGATGTTGGTAAATCTGGCTGGTCAGGGGACTGGAGACATTGCGCATAGATCTCATGGCCTCATGGGCCCTGTGGGGGCTGAACAGGAGGAGGAAGAGGAGGAGGAGGAGGACATTGGACACAAGCAATTTAAGGCCTGCATGATATGGTCCCTATTTTGCATCACAATTGGCTTATAATTTGGTAGCCAAAAGCAGGAGTGGGTACAAAACACTGAAGAAATGAAAATATTCCATTAATGTGTCACCTCTGTTTTGGATCCTGTTTTTTTTTTTTTTTGCTTTAGCAATACTGATGGATTACTGACCAAATGCTGACCGAGTTAAGGCGGATGCTCCACAGACAGGATCCGTTTTTGGGGGGTTATTGTAATAATGGATCAGAGGAAGGGCAAAATAATCTGTGACGTCAACACAAACTTACTGCTGACACCCACTCCACTCTGTCGGGGGACTCTACTTGTATAAGCGTTTATTAGAATAGGTTCTGCATGAATCTATGTGGAATTAATAAATTGGTGTAAAAGGAGTGCGCTCTTTCAAGCTATGGTAGGATCTTGGGCCTCTGCACGGTTCTTTATACCTGGCGCTAACATTGACCTGTAGGGCTGAGTTCACACTTGAGTGGTCATTTGAGTATTTGGTCAGTTTTGGCCCCGTAACTGCCCAAATAAGTGAAGTGTGCAGTGATTCTAAGAGCGATGCCCCTGTTATCTACATGTCATACTGACTCATAGTATTATTTCACTACCACAGCAGACTCCCTATGCGTGTTACTGCAAGGCACAGTGTTTTACACCACTATAAAGGCTCTCTGCAGCCAGGAAATAGCCGTTTTTTAACGAGATTCGCCACAAATTAATTTGCATTGAAATACATTTTTTTGGGAAAATTTGGCAAACCAGCCGAATCAAATTTTTTAGAAATTTACTTATCTCTACTCTCTTATCTTTAAGCAAAAACCATTGAAAACAATTAAAGGTGTTTGCTTAGCGCATTTAGTTAAGATAACATGTCTCATAAAGCACTCTATTACATCTGAAGATAAATAGATAGATAGATAGATAGATAGATAGATAGATAGATAGATAGGGTGGTCTGGCTTCAAGATCAACATGTGGATTACAAGTAATTGGCAATCCACATGTGGATAATGTGGCCAAACTGCGCTGTGTAAAGGTACCCTGAAAGATCGACAGACAGATATGTCCTCATATAAAGATGTTTATTAGTCACTACTGTATAATATGCTTTATAAAACGCATATTACCATAATAAGCACCTAGGTTTTAGAGGAGGAAAATAAATAAAAAGACCAGACCCCAGTCTTCATCAGACCTCGGATCAGAGCCCTAATCTCTATCAGACCCTCAAATCAGCCCCCCCAATCCTTATCAGACCTCAGATGAGACCCCCAATCTTGATCAGACCTCCGATCAGACCCCTAAATTAAACACTCAATATTGATCAGACTTTCAATCTTCATCAGACCTCAGAACAGATCTCTGATCTTCATCAGGCCCCAAATCAGACACCCTATCTTCATTAAACCCCCAATCTTCATAAGACCTCAGATCAGACCCCCAATCTCCACCAGACCTCAGATCAGACAAAAAAAAAAAAATGAAACAACTTACCTCTCCTGCTCCAGATGACAAAACCAGACAGGAGATCTAGAGCAGTCTTCCTGCTGTGCTGTGACCTATGTTGCACAGCGCTCTATAAGTGTCTTATAGAGAGAAAAATATGGTACATTTCAAAAAGTTACATAGAAGAAAGATATAAAATTGTTATAGAAAGGTAAAATGAGATGGACCACTAGGTATTTTCTCTGCTGTTGATATATGAAAATAGAGTGGATCTGTTATAGGTAAGGATGTCAGTATACAGTATATTGCCGGAGGATATGTTTAACAATAATAAAACAATAGAAACTGATTGAATTTAAGGTTGTGCATTTCTCTGACAGCGTTCCAGTGACCCCGCAGGTCTGCTGGATTCTGCATTGTGATCTGTGATTGAAGGCATTATGGGGAGGGCAGGTGTTTTCAGTGGGAATGTTAAACCCCTGAGTTCTGCAAGAGGCTGCACAGGACCTCACCAGGATGATGAATTGATGTGTCTGGCAGGAAACAGCTTGTTAAACATGAGTGCATCAAAATGGTAACCACACACTGTGTAATATAGACCACAGGTGGTGGCTAGTAATAAGGCATTTGCTGGCAATATCAAGGGCTGCAACCTTTAGACAGTGCTCTTTCTTCATATCCATCAGAAGTTTTCTTCCCAGCGTAGGTTCTTAGAATGGTTATAGCTAAGAAAAATCTTCATATTTAGGACATTTATCTGCCTGCACATTCTGCTACATATGATGACTGAAGGATAGATGGATAGACAGACAGACAGATAGATAGATGCATGTTAGTTAAATTGATAAATTCATGGATAATTAGAATGTATTAATTATATCATGAATAGATAATTAGATAAATAGATAACTAATAGATAGATAGATAGATAGATAGATAGATAGATAGATAGATAGATATGAGATAGATAGATAGATAGATAGATAGATAGATAGATAGATAGATAGATGCAGGGGCGTAGCTAACAGCTCATGGGCCCTGGTGCAAGAGTTCAACTTGGGCCCCCCTTCCCTCAGTGCTTTGTGTGTTTTCTTATGCGGCACAAGGGTCTTTGGGCCCCCTCAGGGTCCTGGGCCCAGCAGCGACTGCTGCCTCTGCGCCCCCTATAGCTACACCCCTGGATAGATGTAGATATGTACACTCGTTGTGACTTCTAGAAAAAAAAAAAAGCCATCCAGGACTGGACACGATTACAATGAACACGACTCCCTCTAGTGGTCGTGAGAAATCCAGCAGGTAATGAAGTCACTCACACTCGCTCACCTCTGGGAATCACTGTAAATTATAAAATAAAAAAAACTGTATGTAAAACAATCCTTTTAGGATAACTCCTATAAATGAAATGAATAGGCACAGAATTTTTAAGCTATTTAGATTTTTTTTTTTAAATAAGCACACTTTGTGGGAGATTTATCAAACTGGCTTAGTTGCCCATGGCAACCAATCATATTCCACCTTTCATTTTCCAAAGGTGCTCTTTAAAATGAAAGGTGGAATCTGATTTGTTGCTATGGGCCATTACACCAGTTAGATAAATCTCCCCTTTATATCTATTATGTAAGGCTACTACTCGCAAGTTGCTGGACCTTTTGCAATTTTTGGGTCCCAGTGGCGGCCACTTGCAAGTCAACCCGCAACTCCCATCCCACAGCAATCTTTGGAATATATAAAAAATATGAAAAATATATGAAAAATGTAGCTCCTATAATATGAAGAATATTTATCAGTGTGTTGTGCACCTTTCACGCAAGCTCTGACAACTCTGAATGTTGTCAGGGGGTGAAGTAAATGTACCAGGACTGGAATATATGCATTTTCACGCCAGTTATTGGTACCAAACGTGCCGATTCATATTCCATTTCTGGATTGCACATCACTTTATGAGACACTTACAATCAATTAATTCTTATACAGTCAGGAGATTTCCCCGGTAGTGCTTGGACTGATTCAGGCAATACAGATATCAATCAGAAGGAGAGATCAAAAACGGAATAATTTTCAGTTAAAATCATCATTTTTTGTGTCACCCGACTTGATTCGTTTTTCTTTTTACATCAGGATAAGCCGCTGTATGCAAATTACGAGTTACAGATTGAATTGTCATTGTAGTGAGCAATTAAATGATTTGCAGCAGGAGGTTTTCATGTTGGTAAATTTTGTCTTTACTTTCTTGCCGTCAGTTTAAAAGAAAATAATCTCAGAAGCATGAACGTGTTACTGAGACTCATAATGAAAATGCTGATAGGGTTCGGCAAAGGGGGAAAGTTGCCAATATCTCTGAAGTTTTGCACACAACTGTATAAGCACAACCATCATCCTCTCTAGTTGCTAAGCAACAGCTTCCAAGAGAGCATCCGAGAACTGCAGCATTGGCGAATTTATCCTTAACCCTTTTTATTTTACATGCCGATGCTGTGCACGCTGCCTGCCGTCCGGTACATAGGATGGCTGTCCGCGAGTGGACCACTCCTTTACAATCTACCGGTCTTTTTTTATAGGCTTGTTTATGATTTCGCATAATTTACGGCTTCCGTATTCCAAATGAGGTCATTGATGGTCAATGAAACGGAATAGCAGGACCTCAGATATGTTGGTGGGTCCCTCACATGGCCTCATACCACACCGAGGCAAGGATGAGTCCTCTGTGTTCCTATTTTTTGGCTTTTTGCCAATTTACGTATCTTTTTTTTTGCCATTAAATTACAAAACTCCTTTAAATCACCCTTTTAGTCGTACAAAAAACAAATATGGTTGTATTTTCTTTGCAATAGTTGCATGGTCCCAACTTTTTTAACTGCGGAGAAACACCGCAGTAGTGCGTACGTTACAATTCTGTGGCTTCTAGCCCACAACTTTTTTTCAGGATGATCAGAATATGTAGAAAAGGTTCAAAATAGGTTGACACGGTGGCCCACATTTTCCACAGCTTTGACACTTTGTAGCTTGTGGTATAAACCTGATATAGTACAGTTATAGTGCAATTATTTCTTCATATAAATATCGGTGCCTAATTATTCGCTCATTCATCCCATAATATATTTTTTAGGAGTCAGAGTTCTGTTTTTCTGTCACAGAGCTCGAAATCCCCAACTTCCCTCCGTATAGTAATAATATTTAAGGGATTATGTACCATAATTAGAAAAAGACCTATTCTTTAAATCAAGTTTTCATGTTAAGGGGTTTGTGCAATGAAACATTTTGTTATTATAAACATTTATTGCGTTTACACTTATTAACAATGATGCTTCAATCCCCAGATATTACAAAAATAATGTTAGATCAGTGCCACCTGCTGTTTCTGTTGAAAATTTAAAAGCAGCCGGCTCGCCACACCAGGGATCCCTCCTCATACAGTATCTGAAGAAGCAAGACTGAGCATGTGCGTCCACCTCAGCACATTGACAAAGGTGGATGCAGAAAGGCTGTGCATTCGAAATATCAGGTGGCGCTATACTAACATTTTTACTGGAATAGCTGAGACTAGGAGCATTATGTTGTGTTACAAAAAGAAAAAAAATTGTAATGGGAAGGAAAAAGTTATAAACTAATGGCCAACCTGTGTAGACATTTTTTTTTTACAATTTATAGTGTTTTTCTGATAGCTAAATCAAACAACAAAATTTTGAAGTCTTGCAGTTTTCACTCTGTCCACTAAGCATAATAATACACTGATAATCTCATTATCATCACAGCAAGGAATAAAATGACAGGTAACACCTGTTTATTGCTAACGCAAGGTTCACCATTCTCAAAAGATGATGGCCACAATTCACCTCTTTCCCTACCCTGCACCTCTACACAGGTCACAGAGCATGTCCACAGAAGTCAATACATCATCTCCAGATTGCAGGCTCCTATGTAAAGCGTAAATAAAGTTTAAATAAATAATTTACTGCCCCATAATCATTTACAGGAAACTGAATTAAAAAAAATCCCCCCCCAAAAAAAAAAAAAAAAAGATTAGTATTTGGTTTTATTAAAGACATTTAAGCAATACATCCAAATCTGTAATGTTGCCATAATTATGATGTTCCGTTTAGAGCAATGGTCGGTTCATATAGAGCAGGGGTGGCCAACCTTACAGACACAGTGAGCCAAAAAAAAAAAAAAGGGATGATTACTAGGAGCCACAAGCTATACATTTACATAGTCACCGTATTTTTCGCCCTAAAAGATGCACCTAGGTTGTAACAAAGAAAAATAGGAGAAAAAAAAATG
The DNA here is from genome assembly GCA_033119425.1 of Bufotes viridis. Taxonomy (NCBI): domain Eukaryota; kingdom Metazoa; phylum Chordata; class Amphibia; order Anura; family Bufonidae; genus Bufotes; species Bufotes viridis. Next base: position 59,638,818 of record CM065594.1, read on the forward strand.
ATTTTTCATCTGATCTGAGGTCTGATAAAAAAAAATTCCTATTTTTTATTAGCAGTGGGAAAAAAAAGAAAAAATATATTTTTCACCAGACCTCAGATCACTCCTAAATCAGATCCCCAATTCTCATCTGACCTAAAATAAGATCCCCAAACCTCATCAGACCTCCAAATCAGACCCCCAATGCTCGTATCAGACAACACAAATCAGACTCCCGGTGTCAGACACTCAGTGCTCAGATCCCCCATTCTCAGATCTGCTCCCCCATTCTCAGACCTGACCAACCCATGCTTACACAAGACTCCCCCATGCTCAGATGTGACCCCATGCTGAGATCAGACCCCCATTGCTCAGATCAGGACCCCCCCAATGCTCAGATCAGACCTCCATTGCTCAGATCAGGACCCCTCCCCCATGCTCAGATCAGAGCCTCCCATGCTTAGATCAGACCCCCATGCTCAGTTCTACAGGGTGGGCCATTTATATGGATACACCTTAATAAAATGGGAATGGTTGGGGATATTAACTTCCTGTTTGTGGCACATTAGTATATGTGAGGGGGGAAACTTTTCAAGATGGGTGGTGACCATGGCGGCCATTTTGAAGTCAGCAATTTTAAATCCAACTTTTGTTTTTTCAATAGGAAGAGGGTCATGTGACCCATCAAATTTATTGGGAATTTCACAAGAAAAACAATGGTGTGCTTGGTTTTAACGTAACTTTATTCTTTCATGAGTTATTTACAAGTTTCTGACCACTTATAAAATGTGTTCAATGTGCTGCCCATTGTGTTGGATTGTCAATGCAATCCTCTTCTCCCACTATTCGCACACTGATAGCAACACCGCAGGAGAAATGCTAGCAGTATCCGTAGTTTCAGGTGCTGCACATCTCGTATCTGACAAGGCAATTGTCTATGCTGTGACGATACGAGATGTGCATCACCTGAAACTACGGATACTGGAAGCCTGTGCTAGCATTTCTCCTGTGGTGTTGCTATCAGTATCTGAAGAGTGGGAGAAGAGGGTTGCATTGACAATCCAACACAATGGGCAGCACTGAACAGCATGGAACACATTTTATAAGTGGTCAGAAACTTGTAAATAACTCATGAAAGAATAAAGTTACGTTAACACCATTGTTTTTCTTCTGAAATTCCCAATAAGTTTGATGTGTCACATGACCCTCTTCCTATTGAAAAAACAAAAGTTTGATTCAAAATGGCCGACTTCAAAATGGCCGCCATGGTCACCACCCATCTTGAAAAGTTTCCCCCCTCACATATACTAATGTACCACAAACAGGAAGTTAATATCACCAACCATTCCCATTTTATGTGTATCCATATAAATGGCTCACCCTGTATTATTTAAAAAAAATCTCTTCCCTCTCCTGATCAGGCACTGGTCTCCTATTGGGCAGCTGCTACTTTGCAGGTCTGACAGGCTCTCCACCATGACCTGATGAGCACAGCATCAGGTCATAGTGCATGTCTTCATGTACTACATTCTCACACTGTGTGCATCAGGACGTAGTGGAAAGTGAGTTACAGCTGCAAAGTAGCAACGGTGCCCGATCAGGAAAAAATATCTGAGCATGGGGTGGGGAGTGAGCCAGCCTGACTGCTTCCCAGCTCCACAGCAAGAGCCGCACCTGAAGAAGCAAAGAGCCACAGGTTGGCCACCCCGGATATAGAGCGACATTTTGGGCCCCTTTAAATTCGAGGGCCCATGTAGAATAACAGCCTTTGTCCCCTCTATACCTTCATTCTAGCTAAGGGCTCATGCACATGAACGTGTGCTGCCCTTTGCCGTATTGGGGACCACATTTGCGGATCCGCAATACACGGGCACCGCTCCGTGTGCATTCCGCATCACAGATGCGGACCCCTACACTTCAATAGTTCTGCAAATCCGGAGATGCAGAACGGTCGGAACGGAATCATGGAACGGAACACTACGGAGTGCTCCCGCGGGGTTTTGTTCTGTGCTTCTGTTCCGCAAAAAGATAGAACTTGCTCTATATTTTTGCAGAACGGACAAATGCAGACCTATTCAAGTTGAATGGGTCTGGATTCATCCCGGCGGACGTACGGAGGTTGCCCGTGAATTGGGGACCGCAAATTGCGGTCCCCATTGCACGGAACGGCCCACCTACGGCCGTGTGAATGAGTCCTAAGTCCTCAGTAACTGGGCTGGAGGGACTGTTTTAGAGGTGTTGTTCCTTTGTGAGTTTTCTATTTCCTATTTGAATTCTTGGGGGTTTAGGAGATAATTACCTTGTAAGCCGAGAGAACTCTGTGATGGTGATCCTTAATATTTCCTTCTAAAATATTTACAGTCTATACATATATTCATACGTGCTCAAACATCTCATAAATATGTGTTGTCTACGAGTTCTATTTTCCTCTAGAGGAAGACATAAACTGGAAGTGGGTGTTAAGAGGAGGAAAATGATCTATTAATGCCATAGTGAGGAATGTGCAGAGGCATTTTTAATAAATACTCCTAAATCTGACATAATTGACTCATATTTCGCAATAGAAACTTCCCTGAAGTCTTAAAATCTGATTATTTTGGTGCAGTACCGAATGCAGATTCTGTCCCTTTCCTTTCCTCTCTCTCTCTTTCATGAATACTGCAGAAATGGTGAGGTCTTTCACTTAGTAGATAATCCTCATTCTTTTTAAGGCCTCATGCACACGGCCGTTGTGCGGCCCTTCCGTGCATTGTAGACCGCAATTTGCGGTCCCCAATGCACGGGCAATGGCCTTGAGTGATCTATCCGCACCGCAAAAAAATAAAACATGTTTGCACCACAGTTCCGGATTGCGGATCCATTCAAATGAATGGGTCCGCATCCGTGATGCGGGGGGCACACGGCCTGTGCCCGCATTTTGCGGACCTGCTCTTTGGGGACCGCAATATGGCCATGGCCGGGAAACAGCCGTGTGCATAAGGCCTAACTTTGATCCAATCCTGTGAGCAATAGAGCACATGGAGCTGCTTTCTCTCTCTGCTAACTTCAGGTTAGAACTCACTACACTCACTCGTATGGGGCGGATCCAGGATCCACACCCAACTTCCTGGCTGTGTCAGAGTTGGTTAACTCCATCACGTCCATACATAACCATACTGGTAATATAGATGGCATTAAATCACAAAAAATAGCATTAAATAACGCAACAAACATTAGAGAAGAGAAAAAATGTGCACATACCCAGCTCTGGGGTACTGCACAGAAATATTTATATTCAGCATTGTTAACCTCTCCCTTATACAAGTTACTGGTGAAAAGAATCTGAATTAATGCCAATATCTGTCATCATTATAATCTGTTAGTTATGATGACAGATATTGGCATTAATTCAGATTCTTTTCACCAGTGGAAAAATTGAGAACATGGCAGTTGTACAATTTAGTAAAAAATGGAGTGGATGGGCACAGCAGTTGATTCCAGTCACCGATTTCTGCCCCCACAGTCCTCACTGAAGTTTTGGGCCAGAAGAAGAGTTGCATAATATAGTATATATGAACATCATAGGAAGGGCCTCTCTGTTCAGGACTAGGCAGCGAATAAAGAGCAGTTATCAGGGGCATCCACTGAAATCAGAAAACTCCATACTACCCCTACTGAGCTCTCTGACAGATATACACATTTTTAGTTAAAGGGGTTCTCTGGGAATTAAGAAAATGAAAATATTTCTTTATTATAAATATATTCTCAAATACCTTTCATTATTTATAATTAGAGTTGAGCGAACTTCTGTTTTAAGTTCGGCGTCCAAAGTTCGGGTTCGGGTTATCCAAGCATCCCGTTATGGATTCCGCTACCACGGAACAAAACAGCATTTGGAATCCATAAGGGGATTTTTCAATGAACCCGAACCTTGGACAACACGGAGGACCTGGGGTGACATCACCGTCATGTGATCAGTGCAGGGGGCGTGGCTCAGTACAGATTATGATTCTGAATACAGATGATAGGAACTTTAGCTGAATCTCTGAGGAATTTTGTTGATGAGGAGGCATGAAGTACAGAGAGGATGGACAGGACAGACTGTGACAATGTATTGCTTTGGTAATGGAGACTGTAAACAAGTGGTGCTGCTCATTGGCCACAACTCACCCTTTTCTCATGTCTCCTCATTATCTCCATTCCCACAGATTTTCCTGTATATAGGATCATGATTCCTGACAAGGGTAGCAGAGAGGATGATGAGGCAGCACTGTGGCTCATTGTGGTGAAGTAACTTATTCTCCTGTGGGATTAGGACAGGTTTTGTGTGTAGTGATAGGATGGCGGCCATTTCATTTCTGCTAATGATTGCTCCCTAGACAAAACAAGCCACTCTAAGTAATGAAAGGTATTTGTGAATATATTTATTATAAAATAATATTTAAGTATTTTCATTTTTTAATTCCAGGCGGTATTTACTAGTAAACACAAAACAGGCGCACCATAGGGTAATAATGTACATACAACAATAAATAATGACTCCAGATGTATGCTATCTTTGTTAGGTTGTGCCAGTGGTAGGTACAACACAATTGTAGGCTCATCGGAGGCAATGATCAGCCCCCAGAGATGGTTGGTATGCAGCCAGGGATGCAGGTACTTCTGGTGGAGGATGCCTGGGGTCCCCAAGAAGATAAACTGTAATGTAATTGTAATGTAGAGATGTAGAAAATCTTCAATATTTGTTAGCAGTAGCAGATCATACTAAATATTGAAGAATCTCTACATTACAATTGGCTGGTTCTTTGCGCCATGGGATTCAATTTTTTTGATCAGTCATTGAGTAGGACCACCCACATGACTCCTTAGCTCAGAATGACAGGCCCCATTAATGTGTTATTTCCAATTGAGAATAACCCCCTGATGACTCCCATCTACATTCAACAGCCACAGGTAGTCAGGACCAGAGTAAAAGCCAATTACTGTGCTATACATGTGTACAGATGACACTTCTTTAAATGCAGAATCTAGAGTAAGCTTTGCACAGTATTTTAAAGTGTTCCCACCTGCGGCCACGCCCCTCTTCTGTTGATTGACACTGCCGGGCAGCTCAGCTCTCCTGTTTCCAGCCGAAATCCCGTGCCTGCGCCGTCCGCTTGTGTATTCGGCGCATGCGCAGTGAGCTGAGGACAGCTGTGCCTGCTGTCCTCCGGTCACTGTGCCTGCGCCGAATACACAAGCGGACGGCGCAGGGGTGGGATTTTGGCTGGAGAAGAGGGGTGTGCCGCAGGTGGGAACACGGAGCCTCTAGGAGCAGGGGCAACGCCCTCCCTGCTCCTAGAGGCTAATTTGCATATAATATAAAGACGTTTTTTAGCCTTATAAAAGGGTCCGAGGGGCATATGATTAACATTATTAGGATGATCTGACATTGGCACATAGCTAATTCCAGACAGCTTATGATGCACAAATCTGATGACAGAAAACCTTTAAACCTGCAAGGATTTTGTTTGTAGCATTGTAAATGCAGCTCTGGAGTATAGTTCTTTCTGGTTGTAACTCAGAATCAGTACATTGATCATTGAATTTGAGTTTATTTTCTGCTGCATTTTACTCCAAAAATGTGCTTGTTGAGAGACAGAATGACAATTTTGGGCCAGGAATTTGAGCCTAAATGGAGAGAAAAATTGGGGTGGATTTAGATACATTTATAAATGATAACTTTGTAAAATTATGCAATATTTTACTGCAGTCTCATTCCAGCTGGTTGGCACCATACCAATTGAAGGAATTTTCCTAGGATACTATATCTTGTTATGGAGAGCACTTAATCAACGTGAGTAGTCTTATATACCAGGCAGCGCTCTTCTTTAGTTCTGGGAAGATGGTATGCACATGAGCTCTTAGCAAGATTCCTGTTATAGAATAACTACCTTATATCTGGTGGCATTAGAAGCAGAGCTGGATAAGAGCTCATTTACACACCCTCTTTCCTGAAATCCATCGGAGTATTGCCTGGCCCATGGGACTCTTCACACCTACTAGGCACTCTCCATGAGGAGATATAGTATCCCCTGTATCCTGACCTAGACCTCTCGCCCAGCAGTTAACCTTTTGGAAACCGGAGGTTTTTTTGTTTTTCCGTTTTTATTTTTCTTCCCTATCTCCTGGAGCCGTAACCTTATATATGGGCTTTTTTTTGCGGGAAAAGTTGCACTTTCTAATGCCACCATTTAATTTGGCATACAATCTAGTGGGAAGCGGGTAAAAAATTCCAAATGGGGTGGAATTGGGAAAAAATGCAATTCCTCCACCGTTTTATGGGTTTTATCCCTACGGCCTTTCCTTTGTGGCAAAACTGACCTGTGTCCTTCATTCTCTAGGTCAGTACGATCACAATGATATCACATATGTATATATATATGTCTAAATAGTGTAAAAATAAATTAAAACTTCGAAAAAAAATTTTTTTTACATCCCCATATTTTGACCCCATTAACTTTATTATAGTTATGTCAACTAGGATTTTTGGGGGCTCACTTTTTTGCAGGACAATCTGGAGTTTTTATTGATACCATTACTACTGTGGTGTCAATTACAATACGCGCGACAAACGCCCCCAAAAAAGCTCAAGTACTTGTTTATGTATAGAGCGTTTTACAGCACGTTCGAACACGCTGTAAAACGCGAAAATGTGAACCAGTCCCATAGGGAAGCATTGGTTTGCATGTGTTGAGCGTTTTACAGCACGTTAGAACACGCTGTAAAACGCACAAGTGTGAACTTAGGGTTACACCATTTGCCATTCGTATTGGAAAAATATTTTTATATTTTATTAGTATGGGCGTTTTCGGACGTGTTGATGCCCATGATGTTTATATTTTTTGTTATTTATGTATTTATTTTTTTATTCTACAGAAAGTAGGTTTATTTAAATGTTTATATTTTTTATTTTATATATATAAATATATATATATATATATATATATATATATATTAACTTTTTTATTTTTTTTTGTAGCCAGTGTTTGAGGCTATTTTATTTTATTCAATATTACCATGTTCCATAGAAGGAGCATGGCAATATGTGAATTGCTCATTTCTTATGTTGGCCTTCCACTTGCGGGTCAACATAAGAATTGCAGCTCCAATATGCTGGGTCTCTTCAGGGAGACCCAGCGTATTAAAGTCAATGGTCGGCATCCCTATTGGCCGCAAGGCTTGATCACTGCATCTAAAGGCTGTAATGAAGTGTGGCATTATTGCCGGTCACGGTCATTAGCTACGTGTCACTGCTATTTGGAACAGCAGAGTCCCGCAGGCACGTGTGAGTGGGGGCCGTCTTTACCCATCGCTCCAGCGCCGTACATGTACAGCGTTGGTAGTGAAAGGGTAAGCCAGTACTCTCTGCCCTACACTAATGAAGGACAGTCACCTTAAAAAAGCTGTTTGCAGATTAGGTGCTGGCTTAGTAATTAAAGAGAACCTTTCACCTATTTAAAAACTAAAAACTAACTATATCTGTGGGCAGAGCGGCGCCCAGGGGGCCCCCTGCACTTACTAGTATGTCTGGGCGCCACTCCGTTTGCCCGGTATAGGCTCCGGTGTCCGAGCTCCCTCTGTTGTATGGGGCGGAGACTTTGTATCAGGCTTGTCCCTTGCTGCAGCGCTGGCCAATCGCAGCGCACAGCTCATAGCCTAACTTCAAAAACAATGTACATGATAAATTTACTCAACTTTATTGTGCATTAATTCTTTATATAAACTACAGTAGACCTACCCTATAAAGATCTGTCATATGTCTCCGTAAAATGCTATTATTCTCGCCGCAGATTTTTCCAAATGGCTGTTTTACAGAACTCAGCGATATGAAAACCAATTCAATTTTAGGCACAAATAAATACATTGTTTGTTGAGAAGAGTTATTTAATCCTTATGGCTGATAACAGTTTGATAAAATGTTGACATATTTGATGCAGAACGAGCAAGCCATTTGAGATAATCTGTCCAGTTATCAGAGGTCACCTTGTGCGTCTCTTGATTATTTCTGTTCTCGAACTAATGGGAAAGTTTAAAAATCTAAGTCATAAATTAAATGTAAAATATACTATTACTGTGCGCAATTTCATAAATTTGCCACAGTGGTGGAGTGTCCCTAAATGGCGTGTGACAGAGCAGTAACGCGACGCCTGGGGAACATCACAGCTAAGGCCAGTCATTCAATTTAACATCTCGTGATACCCCATCTGGAGGATTACAAACTGGAGACCAGAAGGTCACAGAGCGGAGCCAAGGCACTGGAATGAAAAAACGGAGAGCAGGCATTAGGTGCAACACCCTCCTTCGGTTGGACAACCCCTTTAAAGGGTTACACATAGGGAATTTTTTTTATTACACTAGAATACTCCTGTCCTTCAAAACTAAACTTTACTGATGCACCTCATTTGAACTTGCTGTTTGCCATCTTTTTTTTTTTTTTTTGTCCAACTGCAATATAAAGTTCTGCTTCTCTGCAAATGACATTTTCCTTGTAAAGCAATTGGTATTCCTGATAGTTGTCCTCTGTAATATTTTTTTATTATGTTTTTTATTCTTTCCACCTGCACCCTATTCTCCGTGCTCAGTCTAAGACAAATGACGGTGTTAAAAGCATAATAACATTTTACATTGTCATATCCATGGTCTGGCTATAACCTGTTGTCTGTGTAGCAGCTGCTGCGTACACATATTACTGGGTATTGTAGTCACATATGGCCATGCCAGTACAAACATTTCAAACTTTTTCCCTGAAAAATGGAGCGAAAGACGTCTTTTTTTCATTACGCTGTTAAGTAGTTCAGTTATAAGCCTTCTACGCTCTGTCAGCTTTAAGATATTGTGATGTCTAATGGAAAGAGTATAATTTAACAGGGATATGTGGGCTGATAATACAAGTGCTATGTAAAAGCCATAATGGAACATTATGTTTCTTAGATGTTGTAGAAGCTGTAGACCAGATCTCAATTGTTCTAAAATGACAAGTGATACTTTACCTGCCCATTACAGCTTAATTGTGTTATAAAGAGGACTGAGAAACTAGCTTGATGCCTATAACTAATGCTAAAGACCCGTCCAAAACTTCAGTTGCTTCGTTTTATAAAGCTAGAGTTGACTATGATAATTGACC